>OMKI01056118.1:0-7500 GCA_900302315.1 Phycis blennoides
GGGCACGCTGCAGGACCCCAGCTACCTCACCGTCCCGTTCACGGCGCCTTCGGAGGAGCCCATCACCGCCAAAGAGCCCAAGAGGCTGAAGGAGCAGGTGGCGTCCATGTTTATCGCGGCCGGCGATGACAGGCTGGTCATTGGTAAGACCTGGGATTGTTGTGGTGACGATGAAAAGGTGTTTCAACGTGTTGTGTATATATAGCGCTTTTATTACTTTTTTTTTTCCAAGAGAGATCATATTTACAGACGGAAAAAACGACACACATGATGACCTGTACTACTATTCAAAACACTTTGCGTTGTTTTGTCAACAAAACTTGGACAGGCAGACAGGCAGACAGGGACACACACACACAGACACACACACACAGACACACACACACACGCACACACACACACACACACACACACACACACACACGTTGTACACTCTACACACATTTCCACCGCCCGTGAGTTTTCCCCCTGCCCGTAACATGTAGTCTGTAACCTTTTTTTCTGATGTGTTGTCAACAACACCTGTAGGAGTATAGCCGACCTAAGACCGATGTAACCCGGTGTGATGTGGTTGACACACAGATGACTCCTTCATAATGATGTGTGTCAATCCCCAGGTGGCGACGGGGGTCATGCACTCTGCATACACAGAGATCTGGAGAGCGGATTCACGGAGCGATGTGACACATTTCAGAGCACGCCGCTCTGCAGGGGACATTTCAAGATCCAGTCACTGGAGGTCTGGGGAATCCAGAACTCAATCTCGTTTGGGCCCAGTTAAGGAGGGCATATTTAAGTTGCCGTTTAAGTCATGGTTAAGAAACACTTAGTTAGGCGTAACAAAGTGTTTTTTCTTGGAATTGTATTTGTATATTTCTATGAGGATTTTTATCATTATGCATATATCAAGCACTTGGAAGAGAGGGCATTTGACTATGACCACGATTTTGTAAGATGTTTAGATTTAGATTTTTCTGTTAACGATTTAGCAACGATCGCCAGTTTTTGGGAAAGATACAGCATATAGCCTCATGTTATCTTAGATATTATATGTCTATTGAGATTTTAGATATTTTACCTTTGAATTTAATTTAATTTATGTGGTTTACTTTACTGCAATTGTAATATTTATATATTTTTTTGTATACACAGAAAAAAATGCATGTATTAACCTTGTGATTAAAGCCCTGTATATGTCCATGTTAGAAATTATAATCAGGTGTTTGTAGCAACTAGGAAGTATGGAAACCTTTGACCTAATTCCAGTTAACCCTTCAGAGACATTCATTGATTTTGGTGGCTTCCAACTTTATGAAGCTACTCTATATTGCATTTTCACATATTCACTTTTAGTAGTTCACATATTCACATGTGAACTACAAAGCAAGACCAACATTGCAGGTGTGGATCATGCGTCGTTGTGGAGGTTGTATCCACAGGTTGTTTGTGTCCATGGGTCATCTTGCGGGGTCATGAGGTGTGGACGTGTGTGCTGCTACTGGCTCTCCCCACCGCACGGAGGCGGTGGGGAGCCTTAGTGAGATCAAGGAGAGAGAGCTCTCACACACCACGTCTCTCCCCTCGTCTCTCTAGCCTGGCTATTGCCAGACCAAGTATCGAATTCCAATAGCCGGCAGATGGGGGTGGGGATACCCAGTCTATCGTCTCTCCCCTCTGATCGCGAACACGGGTCTCTGGGCTCCCTTGATATTACGGTAATCTCTCCCCACCCCGTAACGAGCATTGTTTAAGGAAGCGGGATCGGCGAATGTGGGGCTGCGATGAATCTGGAGCTAACTTCAGCGTCCTCCTAGAGAGATCGACTGACGAACAAGACATTGAAACCCAAACAAAGTAGGCCGACGTTCTGTGGGGAAGTAACACTGTCAAACGAATGTAAGTTATCATGATCAGGTAGGATTGTTTAATTGTTCTCTACGTGAAAAATAGCATCCCCATTATGGAGGCTAAACAGCCTGGTGCCATTTATTGTTTGATTTAGTGTTGGCACCGCAGCGCCCATACTGAGGTTTACTATAATGAAATGTCTTATGTATTATACAATGAGCTCCGATTTAATATCGACATGCGCAAATTTCAACAACATGCCTAGGCAGGTCGGTGCCTAGCTTTATACAGAAGTGACAGAAGTGATAGAAGTGTATTTTGCATTGCACTCAGTTCAAAATGCTGGTCGATACTGTGGACGTTATACCGCTCAGTGTGTGTCATGATTCAGAGTTCTGGAGCTTGGCACATACAGTACGAATCACTTTAAAGTTTGGGATTCTAACCATGGAGGGCTTTTATACTAAACAAAGATTATATGCCATACTTTAACTCTTCTAAGTTAGTGATACGTTCGTAATTGTTAATGTCGCATCAGGCTGTATGTAAGTAAATAGTGTTGGTATAAATACCTACTCCTAGTTAGCTCCAAGTCAATATGATACCAACACTGTGTTGTGTAACCTTTTTTATGTATGTAATTTGTAGACCTAATCCACGCCGTTGTACTTTATTATTATTCAGTATTAGCACCAACCACTAAGTCAAATTCCTTGTATGTGCAAACCTACTTGGCAATAAACATCTTTCTGACTTCTGACTTCTGATGTATGTGTGCATGTGTGTTTCATTACAGCTTAACAGCCATGGGACCAGACACTGAAACGGTCATTAAAACAGAATCCTCAGATGAAAGTAGGAGATAATTATATGTTGGCATAGCATTTTATGATAAAAATTAAGAAATAATGAACACCCATCTCACCCTGAAATCTCGTTGGACACCCTCTACATTTAAAAAAATGTTTTTGAGGTAACCACATGCCTTTGTCTTTTTTGTTCCGGCCGGGCCATCAGGTTGGTACAAAGTGGAGGTGGAGTTGGACTCCGACTACACGCCCACCCCCGCCGCGGAGAGCCGCGCGGCCAAGAGGTCTTACCCCTGCCCGGTCTGCGGCAAGCCCTTCGACAGGCCCTCGAAGCTGGAGCGCCACGCCAGCGTGCACGTGCACGTTCGTCTCCCCGGGTTACTGTGCTGCGCCGAGAGCTCCACGCCGTCGCAGCATCTCGCCAAGGACCCGATCGGCGGCGGCGGCGGCGGCGGCGGTGGCAACAGGCCCAAGTATTACCCCTGCCCCGACTGCGAGAAGGTGTTCAGCAGCCCCTCGAAGCGGGAGCGGCACGCGCCCGTGCACCTGCGGAAGCCGCGGGGCCACAACGCGTGTTCCTACTGCGCCAAAGTCTTCAAGAAGCCCACCGGGCTCACGCGCCACGAGCGGACCCACACGGGCGAAAAGCCGTTCATCTGCTCCGTGTGCGGGCGGGGCTTCTCCGACCCGGGACACTGCAAGGTGCACGAGAGGGGCCACGCGGAGCGCCCCGTCAAGCCCCACCGCTGCGCCGAGTGCGGCCGCTGCTACCAGAAGCCCTCGCAGCTCCGGCGCCACGCCCGCGCGCACACGGGCGAGAGGCCGTTCGCCTGCGCGCTGTGCGACAGCCGCTTCTGCCACGCCGAGGGGCTCAGGCGGCACGAGAACTTCCACCGGGGAAACCGGCCGCACGGGTGCGTCGTGTGTGCGAAGGGCTTCTACACGCGCTACGAGCTGGCCACGCACACGCTGATCCACACGGGCGTGAAGCCGCACGTCTGCCCCGTGTGCGGCAAGGGCTTCTCGCAGCTGGGCAACATGAGGGAGCACGAGCGCAGCGTGCACCTGAAGGCGGAGCTGCACACCTGCGGCGAGTGCGGGGCGGCGTTCCCGCACAGCCAGTCGCTGAAGAACCACCGGCGCATCCACACGGGCGAGAAGCCCTACCAGTGCGCCGCGTGCGGCCGGCGGTTCCGGTGGAGCCAGTGCCTCAGCAGACACCGGAGGGTGCACGCGCGGGTCCGGGGGCGCCGGGGGGACAAAGACTCGCCGCTGTGCTCGGAGACGTCAGAGACGTCGGAGACGTCTTCCGTCGGTGATCCCAGCAGCCAGACTCTCGGTGGAAGTGTGAAAGTGGTGGCGTGAATTGAAGGAAATTGGGAGCGGGTGCGTGTCCTCTAGGCTTGGGCTGGGTGTGCTCCGTCATGTCAAAAACCTGAATAAAAAAATACCACACAGTGGCAATGGAGACAGACCTCACCTGTATTTCGTTATTGTGTGGGCCGGCTGACGCGTTTCAGCTATTTAGTCTTTGTCAAAGTCTGATGATGGCATTGTTGGATAATTGTGTTTGTATGCCTTTTGTAAAGGTTAACAGTGTTTTCCTATCACACTTGATGCATGTTTGGTATTTGGTTTCTATAATGTAAATGGATGTATGAATACGACGATACTGGTATTCAATATGCAATACATAATATAGGCTTACTTAAAATGATAGGCCTATAAAAACAATACATTACTTGGTTTATTTTTAATTTGATTAATCAGTTCTCTAACCACACATTTGTCTAATAAAGATGTGTTTTCCTTGTAGTAGTTTCCTGATGGCAGTGACAGTAAACTGACAAGCAAATCAATATAAGAATGTTATTCTAAAGAATTTGCCATAACAAAGATGTGGGTCCAAAACTTTGTCAGATAACACTATTGAATCGAAAATACTTTGTCACTTAGAAAGCCTGTGGCTGGTAATGAGGGACATTTGCATAATGACGTAGTTAGTTATTATGCAAATGTGCGCACGGTCTGCTTTGCTAGCTGGCACGTCGTTGAAACTGACCAATCAGGGACCGTGACTCTGTTGCTAGGCAACGTGTTTGTGTACAACGTGAATAGAAAAAAGTCACCAGGAGAGCGCAACTACATTTTCCAGCATTAAAAATAGTTGCTCCTTCTGTTTTTATTTTATTTTTCTCAAAATACAATTTATCAATCACAATTTTAACAATGGCGGGAGATACTCAGGACATCCCCCGACTGGAGCTACAAGCTGTCATCGGGTTCAATGGTGAGACTCAGATTTAAGATTTAAAGTATTGACACCAAGGAGCCACACTGTTCCCAGAGTGGTGTGTCACACTGTTACCAGAGTGTTGTGTCATACTGTTGGCAGTGTGTTGTGTCACACTGTGACCAGAGTGTTGGGTCACACTGATAACAATGTGGTGTGTCACACTGTGAGACCAGAGTGTTGGTGTGATTAATTTGGAATTAATGTAACCTTACTTTGCAATAAGGCTACATTTATTAACCATAATTAACATTAGTTCATGCAGTGATAAGCATTATTATATAGCATTAGCATAGGAAGGGTTAGGGTCAGGGGTAGTGGGTTAGGGTTAACCCTAACTATTAAATAATGTCTAAATTAATACCTTAATGAACATGGACACTATTAGTTAACATGAACATTTGTAAATGATAACCATACCTTTAGTTAACTGTTAATTCACTGTTAGCATGCTATGCTTATTACTGCATTAGCTAATGCTAATTGATGGTTAATTGTGTTACCAATCATTTCATGGTTCCAAACAAGCAATTCCTCTCATTGCAATTAACCGCGTACAAATACAAACAAACACACTTGACACGCTGATTTTATTTTTAACAGGACATGTTTACTCTGGTCTGAGAGTGCACCCGGACAGGGACCACCTGATCTATCCTCTGGGATGCACTGTTATCCTGAAGAGACTCAAGGATGGCAAACAGGAGTTCCTGCACGGTCACACCAACAACGTGTCCTGCGTCGCGGTGTCCAAAAGTGGCTGCTATGTTAGCTCAGGACAGGTCACCTTCATGGGCTTTAAGGTGACTTTCAGGTGGCTGTGTTGTGAGTCGGTAGACCCCTTCGACCCCCTGATGCACTAAAAGTGGCAAATCCATCATTTGATATGATGAACAACACCCGTGCTTCTCCATTGTGGATGTGAAAGCAATGGAGGAACATGCACGTTGCGTGTTGGAAGCACTTTTCTAAACGGTCCGAAAGATCACGTTCAGACAATTTGAGGAAGAAAATGTACATGCTCTACAGCAGTGGTTCTCAACCGGTCCGGCGTCGGGACCCACCATCACCCCTTAATGACAAGCCGCAAACCCAAATCAATGAAAATGTTCAACTTCTCAAATGTATTTAACATAACATAACACTTCAGTAACTGTACTATTAAACTATTCAGTCACTTATTCAGGCAATAAAAAATAGACGGCACTCCGCTGCATAGAAAATCCTCTTCAAAATAAAAGCACAGGATTTTTTTCGTATCTTTTTTTTTTGGCCCGGACAAAGGTCCGCGACCCGCCAGTTGAGAACCACTGCTCTACAGTGCTGTCACTGAATCATTATCATTATGATTTCAAACTGACCGTCGGGGCCCCAAATGCACACACCGCCCACAAGATGTCTTCACCTGATCCTGCATCATCATCGTCGATCGCGTTTTTGTTTCAGGCGGACGTCATCATCTGGGACTTTGAGAAGCGAGCCCTCTACGCTCGCCTCCCCCTTCACAAGGCGAAGGTGGAGGCCCTGTCGTTCTCTCCCAGCGACCGGTACCTGGTGTCCCTCGGGGGCCAGGACGACGGCAGGTCAGTGTGTGTGCTCGCTTAAAGGTGCAGGTGTGCAGGATTTGGTGGCGTCGCGCCGCGAGCCGTGAGCTGTGGGAGTTCCACACACTGCACCTTTGAACCCTCGGGTGAGTCGTGGCTTACTGGCGACCGGGGCTGTGGTCAAGACCACCTTTGTCGAGTCCGAGACAAAGTCCAAGACCAGGACTAGTTGAGACCAAGTCAAGACCGAATGCAAAGAGGTTCGAGTCCAAGACAAGACCGAGTCCAAAAATATTTGAGTCCGAGTCAAGGCCGAGTGGAGGACAGAAAAAACAAGTCGTATTTTATTATGGCAGAATTGGCGGACATCTTCGTTTGTCAGTGTGTGTGACTCAATGAAAATGAATGACAATAACGTGCCTTTAGTAGGGCACGCAGATGCAGGGCGCGCAAAGATAAACTAGTGTGTGATTGGTTATCAAGTGGCCAGTGTTCCAAACATAATAAAGACACCTAGACTCGGTCGAGACCAAAAGCCATATTTGGCAAGACCAGTGGCAGAGACCGAGACAAGTCCAAGTCCAAATACCAGTGGGTCCGAGACAAGTCCGAGACCATAGAAAAATCGTCTTGAGTCCGGACTCGAGTCCAGCCCTGCTGGTGACCTTGGTGGCTCCCCTCTTCACAACACGTTGTTCAAGGCGCTGGTGAACTCCCTAGTGAACACCCTTGGCACTCTAGAAGTGACAAACCTTACCACATTGTCTAGTGAGTCAATATCAGGGGTTACGTGTGTCATCTCATTGTTATGTCAGTATTCATGGTCTTTACGGGTATTGTCGTGTGTGCATGTGCGTGTGCGTGTGTGTGTGTGAGTGCGTGTGCGTGTGCGTGTGCGTGCGTGTTTCTGTCCCAGTATTGTTGTCTGGAACATAGAGACAAAGCAGGCCATATGTGGGAGCACAGCCTCTGCTCACAGTGCCGGGAACTGCCTCAGCATCCAGTA
>OMKI01056156.1:0-19925 GCA_900302315.1 Phycis blennoides
TTTTTTATATTCAGTTGTCGACAAGTGAACAGGCACAGTTCAACAGAGAGCAAAACACTTGATACAGCTTTCTCAGAAGTGCGCCCCAAGTATTGTTGGCAGGCGCCTTTTATAGAGTAAGGTAAACAACTCTGAGGGTACAGCTGACCCAGAGAGGGATACTGAAATACGACTTAAGATAGGGATAGACGCCACTTTCTGCCCTATCCCATTCTTCCAGACGAACACACAGTCTCTGCTCGTTCCCAAGGCCTTTAGATCTTCCGTGGCCCAAACAGACCAGGGCACGGGGTCAAGGCCCGCGTCACGCAATCGTCATTAGTGGGCGTGTCACGTTCACAACGGAGTTGGGGAGTGTTGGTCAAGCGAGAGGCCCACCACTTTGGCTGTAGGTTTTCACACATACAGAAAAACAAGTATATAAATCATGCATAACAATATAAAGAAAAACAGGTACATAAATCAGATAACCTGCATGTAGTATAAGTGCTTAGAAGGTATGAGTGCACACAGGAGTTACTTACAGGAAAAGGCCCGTGGGTTCATTTTCCATCACATTCATTGAATTAAAAATATATACTTGGAATGGTTCATTTTCATCAATAGAATAGTATAAAAAAAAATGCTGGTTCAGTTTCTTACTGTTTCGTGATACCGTTTGAGGCTTAAAATACTTTGCACATTTCAACCACCAGGCGTCAGTAGAGACGTGACAACGGTGCTGACACGGTTCTGAATAGCAAGCTGTTTCTATCCCCCACCTGCTACCCTCCTCGCAATAAAATCCCACCGTCTCAACTTCCAGGAACAGTTGCTCTGCATCACTCGACAGCAGCTGTTCGACCATTGGATTTTTCATTTTATTAATTCAAGTAAAGTTGTTTTGTTAAATAAGTTTCAATAATACCATTCAAAATTTTGATAATTGGCCTATACTACCATGGAATCCTGAGAAAAGTTAAAATCCTAATGGATATTTTTAAGAAGCATTCGCAGCTGTCACTTGAACTGGGACACTGGTGGAAAAACATCTATTTAAAGAGTGACGGAAATCCTTGACATTAATTGCAATTCCAGGAACATTTATTTTACATGTCTCTCGATTAACTTGTAAGTCCCTCAATTAATCATTACACTCCAACCATATTCGCTGACATACACGCTTTCAAAATAGGCCTACCCAATTTCTTATTATTTGAATTATAGTGTTGTCTTTGTGTAGGCCTGCAATAAGGCTAAATGTATCTTCAAAACGTTATTAATCAATAGCATACAACAATTCAATACATAGCCTGCACTAAACCATTGCACTTGTATTGTATTATGTACAATAAACGTGTTATGTTATGTTACATAAATCATCAAACAAAAAAACATCGAAATTCGTTTTGACTTTGGGAACACACAATGTCAAATATAAACGTGTGCAGACCAGTGTGGAGGTCACATTGAACGCATGGTGTGAAACCCGAGCCACTACGTTGGGGGACCCCTGCTCCCACGGGGGTCTCTCACGGGAGCTTTTATCAACAGTTCAGTGGGGACCTCTTGGATCATAAACCACTCGGTCGACATGCACCTTTTAATTATTTTTTTTTTAGATTTAGTCACACTACATCAACAAAAAAAAATGATCATAAAAAAGACTTGCTGTGTATGTCCTGCAGTTCACGAGTACGTTTTTTCTTGAAGCTAATCTTGTATCAACATTTTGGTCACTTCAACCAGAGTGTTTTTTTTCCGATTGTAGGCTACAGAGTTTATATGCGCGCACTGGGGTGCTGCGCTGTTCTACTGTGGGTCAGAAACATACACACAAATCACCGCTCATAAGTAGGCCTACATGAAAACCTCAACTGACATTGATGTGTATTAACGGTTCTTATGAGCTAATGAAATACGTGCGATATGTATACAGATGCCATGTTCCACGGTACAAACCATCTGCACTCTAATGGTATTACACACACTGGCATCAAACGGCTGATTGACTACAGTGGTGTGGTAACAAAACCCTATTATTACCCGGTGGTACTATGCTCGAAGTGCTGTAAGTGCATAACTCCTTTGTGCGGTGCGATCCTGTGTTCTAAACGAAGTGCTGACAGGAACTCCTGCCATATCCAATAAACACCTGATAATATCACATGAGACAAATGCTTGCCGTGGAGCGGTGTAATGAGACGCGCCCCTGAGACCATTCTAGTCCTGTCAGCGTCCTCGGAGTGACGTCAGCACAGACTACTCTGTAATGAAAAGCATGTTCACAATTACAGTAAGCCCAAGTAATGCATAACACTGAGGACTGCTCGCGTTGGCTTCTAACGTCTGCGTGACAGACATATAAAGTGAACGGAGGAACATGTTGAAACCAGATTATTTACAAGTACTTTATTTTTACACTTTATATTTCACATAGACCTACATAGGCATACTTCGAACATACATACATACATACATACATACATACATACATACATACATACATACATACATACATAAAAAACGTATGTCAATATCAATATAGTCAATATAAGTATGATTCACTTCATTACGAAGGAGGTGCGAAGTACCGTTGGCGGTGGTCGGCGGCGGCGGGCTGGCGGCCAACTGCAGCCGCGGAGTTTGTGCTGGGAGCAAAGCGGCAGAGCCCCGCCCACTCCGACCTGATTGGCTGGCCTTTCCCCTGGCAAACACTGCGTTTCCTTCACCCTGATCACTGGTGACAAGCATATCTACCGGTCTTTAGATATCAGTTAACATTGCATTCCCATATCTGGATAAATAATAATAGTAGGTAATGACACGCGTATAAAATCATTGATTAAATCTATTAAATCCTTAAACTCAGCTCAAAGTGCACACTGGTTCATGTGTTTTGCATCTTGCAGGAATGAGCTGACAGTGATGCAGGAGTCTGGAAAACACTTAATGTCTGTATTCAACACCAAGCCAAATGTATTCCCAGCTCTACATGAAGCAGCCAGTGTATCACTTAGTAAGAAGTTCTTTGTATGAGTTGTGTGCGCAACAGGTCCACGCTCACCTCAACACGAAGAGAGCAGACACCGCTTGTCGTGTAGAACGCAAACCAACAACCCGAAAGTTATTTTATTGTTACTTTTCTTTTGATCTTTTTTGCACCAATACATTTTAGCATGTTATTTGTTTGTAGTGCTCCGTAAGCAATGTCACGCACAATTTCAGGCAATAGCACATGTTAGTGATCCAACCAGGCGCTAACCTCACGCTCAACAGCTGCAATCTAAATGTGAATGAACTAGTTGGGTCAAGAACCAGATAAGGAAATAGCTTCGACTTGACGCATCAGGTGACAGACTATCCGTTACTTTTTAACCGGCAACCCTCATGCGTAAAATCTGATCCTGACTGGTGTGTTTCT
Organism: Phycis blennoides; assembly: GCA_900302315.1. Taxonomy (NCBI): domain Eukaryota; kingdom Metazoa; phylum Chordata; class Actinopteri; order Gadiformes; family Phycidae; genus Phycis; species Phycis blennoides. Next base: position 3,404 of record OMKI01056156.1, read on the forward strand.
GCTGCGACGGCCACATTTATTTCTGACTCCAGTGGTCTGACCATAAAGCAAGGTCATGACAGTTTGGTCTCTTTTTTAATTAATGATGGCTGATACGTTAAGCTTATCCAACATAAGATTCAACATGAACGGCAATTCTTCTTTTGAAGTAGGCCTATGTAAATATATGGCCTACATACATAAATAGCCCTTTGAATCTTATGGATATCTTATGGACATGGATTCAAAGCACTTGGTTTAGAGAAGGAACATCTTGTATCGTCTTGATGTCGTTCTTAACGGTATGAATGTGTCACGGAGTTCATCAAATGTCTTTAAATGGATATTCACCTTAGCAGCTGAGCATTTTCTGAATCTCTGCCACCAACGCGGAACATGTATTTGGTTCCCCGTCCTGAATTAGATTATGTAGGCTACTTTACAAGAGTGGATTACTGAGAATGCTGTATCAACAAATTAGATTATAATATAATTAAGCTTTCATATAAAACACACGTTTAATGCAACTGCGAAACAATTCGCAATTGCAATACAACAGTAATAAATCATTATAATTAGATACAACAATTAGATGACAGACATACAAAGTCAGTTATAAATTATACACAATACACTCACAAAAATGTTGGACTCATCTCACTGAGGTATAAAAAAATATATAAACAAAGACGGCCTGTGACCGTACAGTGCTGCTTACAGTTCAGTAAAGTAGGTACTGCAGTATTATTATCAAAGAGAAAAATATGGTTTTCTAAATATAAAGTCAAATATTAGTATACTGGGAACCATTATTAATAACAACATTATTAGTAAACACAAATTTGTCAGCTGGTATATATATATATATATATATATATGGACAATTTCAAATGGGCTTCAAACACCGTAAATAACATTATATGACCAGATCTAACCCGTGCCAATAAAAAAAAAAGCTCTAGAATTCAACCTCCAGCAGTGGTTGTGTTACTGGTAACATTCTGGTTGAGCGTGTTGTTCAACTAAGACCACGAACCAAAAGCCCATCGCTTCATATTGTCTCATTGTCATATTGACAGTTCCTCGGGGGCACCAGTCCCTCTGCTGCTGCCGTCCGCCCAGCGTCTGCTGGGACCCTAATCACGACGAGGGTCGTGATTAGGGTCCCAGCAGACGCAGGGCGGACGAGGGTCGAGATTAGGGTCTGTGAGGACCAGGGGTGAAAGTAAGCCGGCCAGTGCCGGTACGGCAGGCACTAAAAGATTTGAAGGGGGTACGCAGTACCGGAAAGTAAAATATACTGTCTCTGAAAGAAATGCACTTTCAGCGTGACAACACACCTGCTAACGTCAGATTACCAGAAGCAACAAGTTCTGCGCTGTCTCTGAATTGCTTCTGAACCTGAAGTGAAGACACAGAGACAATGAGCGAGACAACGCGCGTTCTGCTTAGCCATCTTGCGCCAACGTGCGCAGCTGGTATCCAAAGTGTTTTAATAGACAGACGTTTGTTGCAAAGTCTCCCAAATAAAAAAGCAGAATGTGAGAGGGGGTTCAGCACAACGAACAGCATTACAACAGAGTTCATCATCAACACAGTGGGACCACCGTGCAGGCAGTGGGATCCCCTTCCTTATGTAAAGACTTGGCAGGGCAAAGGAAGGAGAGCTGCTCACTCATCAAGCGGCAAGGCGCGCCGTCAAACAGATGAGGACAGCTACTTCAAGCCTCTTTGAAATGTATTTTAAGTGTTTTACTTTACTGTTCTGTTCCACTGTTCCGTGTCCAATGTCCAAAATGAAAAGTCAAGATCGTTTTCAACTGTTATTAAAAACGTTATTAAAATGATTGTGTTGTTGAAATGATGTGCAATTTATTTGTAATCAAAAACTGATACAGGAGGATGAAAGAGTGATATACTAGGGTGATAAAAAGTACTAGAGTGATAAGAAGTCCTAGTGCATGTGTATTTTTCGGTGCGCGCTCTACGCGCGCACTATGGGTCACTATGATAGTACCGGCAAGAAATAAAAACTACTTTCACCCCTGGTGAGGACTGAACCATCACGCGTGTGGACGTGGACAGTGATTGTTAGTGGGCCACACCGGGGGACGGGGTCGGTGGATCAGCCTTTACATGTCATTCATACGTGCTTAGTAAAGCATAGAGTCCTCACTTTCGATGAGCTCATACAAAAGACTCAACTCATGTTTAAGTATATAAAGCGGTTTGTAAAACAATAATTTATGCATTATAAATGATCTTGTTAGGGATTATTAGCGATTAAAATCTTAGAAAGAAAGACATGTAGTAGACTTCGTGTTGAATAGTCGTTAAAATACCATGATACCGTGATTAATCATGTCAAACGGAGAAAATCAGCCAAACGGATCTCTCTGACTGGCCAGTTTGATTCCATAGAACTATTCATTACGGCATATTTGCTTACATTATAGTATATTAGGTTAATTGTGCCCTATGTTTTTCTGTCAGCTGCAGATGCAGATGCTGACATGAACGGACGCCGCTGTGGGGAAACCAAGATGAGACGACTGATAATTTTCAAGTGTTAAACCAAGCGTCAAACCAAGCAAAAGTCAACAAACAACAAATTAGGCATCATTGAGCTGCATATGTTATACAATATATGATAAATGATACAACGATGGGGCTTTTTAATAAACAAGTATATCATTATATTAGCAATAATTTACAAATTATTCTAAATTGCTTACCAATGAGGTTTCATGTAGGAACAATGCTTATAAATGCTTCAAGTCTGCAGTTATTCCAAATGTAAAGTCTCATTAACATAAACATCACCTGTATACATACAAAGATTTCAGTATGTGCTTGCCAGGCAGTCAATGCCATCTGTCAGGCCATCTTAGTGGAGGCAACCGTTTAAATGGCAAATCACTTTAATTGGTATCAATGGATGAGATAACCTTATCTGAGATACTAATTCTATTGTTGCCGCTTTGCTGATAATTTGCAAAAGGTTAATCTCTACCAAACTGCTTTCAGTTTGAGCACAGCTGGACTGAAGGGCTCTCTCATTCTCGACAAGAAGTCAGACTTTCCTACCAAATGGCACCCAGAGGAAACAAAGAGACTGCTGAGGAGAAGACCGAACATTGCGTAGCATGCACCTCACTGAGGCAAATCTTCCCTCCCTTTCCTTTCTGCCATTGTAGAGGGGCAGCCCGCCCCCTTGTCTGCTATTGGTCAAAATACCAGACAGTCTGTTACATTTGTGCCGTGGGTGAGCCAATCATGTACAGGCTCAGACAGAAGCGCTGACCTAGCCTTCTGTATGCGCTCGCCCCGCTGAACTCTTGTGTTGCTGGCCAGAGCCGGGAATGAATGCCACCCTGTTCCCTTGTGGATCACCAGTCAGCTGCTGTGCGAGCTCCTGCTTCTTGGTGGACCTGAGCTGAACCACAACATAGAGTCAGACTGAATGAACACAGAGGAAGAGTCTGGCATATTGAGGGCAAACAATGGAATTACAAGTCTCACACTGCTACTCTGTACACTCGATGACACTAGCGAAGTACATACTTCATTAATCGGGCAGATGTGTTGGCTGTCCACGTCAAGTATGAGTGCTGAGCTGGACCATCAACAGTGTTTTACTGAGACCTGGTTGTCTTGTGATACCTTGGGGGGGTAACCTTAGGGTACAGGTATCACACAGAGGAATAGATAGGTTTGCATTACACAAATAATAGTTAGCAATTGATAAGTTTCAGAAAAAAACTTACACGAAGGCCTATGCTGACCAGCTGTTCCAAATGCCAATCAAGCAGGAAGTCCTTGGTTTTATGATGAGACTCAAGCAAGTCAGACTGTTGCATTCTGGGGTGTGTGTGTGTGTGTGGGGGGGGGGGGGGGATAGCACATGCTACAAGTAGGATCAGCAGCGTGAAAATAACAGGTTTTGTCAATATAACTCCATAAATCCCCAATGTTAGAATCAGTAGAATAAGATTGTACTGAACTGTATGTCGTTAGGATAATTCAACTAGAAAATGTAATTCCACACAAGGGATTACTTGTGCATAGGAATGCCTGTCATCATTGAGATAAGTTCAGTTGAGGTGGGGATTGAACTGCCAACCCCTTGGTTGTGGAGCCCACGCTCTACCCACTGAGCTGTGCTGCCCAGTAGACAGCTGGTAAGCACTTAGTGGAGTCAAACGTAACAATTGGAAAGCTAGGCTCAATGTTATCTCTATGGGAGTTTTTTGCATGTTTAATCGCAAATATCTCAAAAAGTATTTACAAGTTTACAAACAAGAGTTTACAAAAAAGAGAAATACATAGCACAGCTATACGGAAGTAGACCTTTGTAATGCAGTTTGAATGACATCTCGAGGTTCAGTCGTTTAGCTTCCATTAAATGCACACATTTGGTGTGAAGAAGAATAATATGACGAAAAGCGATATCTAGATTGTGCATTTCTATGCACAATAACAATCTTTCTTTCATTGTCACTCTCATTCTGTACTGTTACTGAACTGACCGCGGAAAAAGGCATCTGTTGGGACACAGCAGATGGCCCTTTAGGAATGCCCTTCGAATGTGGGTGGGAGACCCCGTGTCCCAGACCCCAGATAATAATAAAAGACCACCAGGCCTCTTTATACAAGGGGGTTAAGGCCGTCAGCCGTCGGCCTTTTCTCCCCCTCCCTCTGAATGTATGTATTTCCCTCAACGAGCTAGGGTCCGTAACAAAGGGCAACACCTGTCTGGTTGATCTAACCATCTCTCCCAGCTAACCAAAAACATCCATTACCAATATCATGGGTATACCAATGGCTTCCTTGCACCGATGGATGACCACTGCACCACTGACTAAAGGATTTAGTCAGTTTATGTTGAACTAGGTAGTACAGTACAACTAATGCCAATGTTTGCCATACAGTACTTGGGTTAAACTACTGGGCTATGTAAGAACCCACATAAGTAACCATTAGGACTTGGGTGTGAATACCAAAAGACTAGATTAACATAAAACAGCTTAGGGTCCTATTATAAGCAATGTTGGCCATGGTCATCTACAAACGTTCCAATCAGCCCCATGCCCGAGGCTTAGTTTTGGTATGGCCCAAAGCTTAATGATGGTATGGCCCCCAGCTTGTTTGGGACCCCAGCCACTCTCACCCGACACAATTCCTCTTCTCAATGAATTGGAATGCCACCCTTAAACCTGGTCAGAATAAAAAAACTACACACAAGGCAGCAAACGGTGGCCAAAGCATCTTGAAGTACAGAAAGGGAGTCAGGGGGTGACACATGCTCAGTAGCTCAGTGGATAGACCAGGTCGTCCACTAACTGCAGGGTCGGCGGTTCGATTCCCTCCTCCAACTGTCCGCATGTCGAAGTGTCCTTGAGCAAGACACTGAACCCCAACTTGCTCCCCGGGTGCTGCCCACTGCTCCTATGTACCATAGGATGGGTCAAATGCAGAGAACAAATCCCCTCCACCCATACCTGCCAACACTCCCGTTTATCCTGTTTTTTAGCCCTATCTCCCGGACCCCTCCCAGTTTGTTATTTCTCCCGGGAAACTCCTGTAATTTTGCATGGCCCAAACTCCTTTATGAATAATCGGAGATCGGACCAATATGTTTGTCTAATGTTGACCAGTTGCCAGATATTGTATGAAACGCATCCAATTCACACAATCCACACACCATATACAATTTTCAACACGTTTGTCACCTCAACCTGGCAACCTATAACCCAGTTGCATAGTTGATCTCTGCGCAAGCTTCGTGGAAAGTTCAGACTGGAAAGCGAGCCGATACGAAAATGGCAGGTGAAAGCGGTGTTCCCACAAAGAAGTCTAAATATAGCTGTAAATTTCAACAGTGCATGTGCAGTACATGCATCTTGCCCAGTCATAATGACAACCTCCACGCATTTTGTAAGGTGTGTCGCGTTGATTTTAATATAGGATGGATGCATTCCCCATAGCAATGCCTCCTCAGAGAGGAGTTTCAGCATGGTGCAAAAGATAGTTCCAGAAAATCACATGAGCATGAATAACAGCACTCTTTGCTCTCTCCTATCCTGCAAAATAAAGCACACTAGTTTGTCTTCAAAGTACACACCATCCAAGAAGGCACTGAGAGCAGCTAAATCTGCCACATACAACTACAACACTTCAAAAAAAAAGTGAGCACATATTCATATTTACAAAACATGCATACATACAGTACATACTGATGTTTACCAAAGAGAGAGAGTTATTGATGCTCAAGGAATGATGAAAAATTATTAAATTTGTTTCTACCACAGTGTTAAATGTGTTTGTACCAGTGTTAAAAACGAAAAGAAAAGAAATATTAATAAATTAAGTTTTGTTTTCAATCCAACCCCCCCCCCCCTGTATGCCTCCACCCCCTCCCCTGGGGCAGCAGTAGCTCAGTAGATACAGCGGGTGGATAGAGCAGGTTGTCCACTAGCCGTTGGGTCGGTGGTTCGATCCCCTCGATCCCCCTCCTCCAACTGTCCGCATGTCAAAATGTCCTTAAGAAAGGTGCTGAACATAGCAGCCCGCTGCTCCTATGTACCATAGGATGGGTCAAATGCAGAGAACACATTTCGTTCCCATATCAAAAAAATACTGAGAAAGACCAAAAGGTCCTCTCTTGTCTTCTTCACATCACCCATAAAACAGCCTCTGGCCATGACTGCTAGCCACGTCTGTCTGCTATAGTCTTGTAATGATTGTCCTTCTATGACACGGTTAGACATTTTGTCTGTCTAACAACCGACCTACCAGATACCTGCGTGCACTCAGGTATCTGGTAGGTCGGTGGTGCATATGGTGCATGACCATATGCATTCAACAATGCTGGGCAGACCTATTGTGAACGCTAGTGAGCTAGTCGTGTGTTTTGGGAGTGGCTGTGGAGGGAAGATTGAAGGGAGGTATGGGATGTTTTCGGTTGAATACTTTCAAAATCTAGCCTGCTCTTGCTGGCTTTGCCAAATTACCAATCCTAGCTTGATTTATTATTATTATTTTTTATAAATATGAATAGCCTTGGGCTTGATGGGCACCTATATAAATAAACTTGCCTTGCCTTGCTGGTCATTATGCATTCTGGTCTAGATTAATAGTCACAGGCATTTGCACGGTCACCTCATACCCTAGACCCCCCCGTACTTGTGTGGGCAGAGGAGGGCAGGCACATGTTCAAGCATGCAGGGGTCAGACCTGTGGCTCATGGGTAGTTTTGGTAGACAAGATAACAGTTGGCTTTTTGAGGGACTCTAAGGGATGTATATGTTAGTCATTGTCAAAGAGGAGTTGAAATTGAAAATGATATAATAAGATTATACATTAAGACATCTACAACTTTGTCTGGGCTCAATTAAGTACTTGATGACATTAGTTGAAGTTAAGTTTATTATGTTAAATTTGAGCACTTTTCACTCGTCCTTAAATTAATACAAATATTTGTCACCAAAATAAATGTAAATAATTAATAGCATGACGTTCATGCATAAACAAAGAAATAAATGTAAATAAATAAATAATAATAACAATAAATAAATTAATAATAAAACACAATGTATTACGAGAATTAAATCACATTCTGCCCGTTGACCTAGAATTGTGGCAGATAACTGCAGCCTCCTACAGCGTATTGGCTGTAGCATGTAGCCGTTAGCTACATGCTAGTCTCTACTGTGAATGGCTGACAGAGCCTGGTCCCTCCAAGGCATGTAGCCTACCTGGTAAGCGCAATAATGACTTAAGCCAGGTATTAGAGATGTAAATATTATACCATATCTTATACATAGTTCTCAATTATAAAATGTTGAATGTTACATGGACAGTTTGTGTATCTGTGTGTGAGAGCCTACTGCTGTCCATGTCTCTGTGGTCTCTAAGGATGCTAAATAGTAGGGGTGATATCAAAGGGTCCCCTTTCCCCCTAGCTGAGTGTCGAGGTGTCCCTGAGCCAGACTCTTAACCCTAACTGCTCCCAACAAGCTGGCTGTTGCTGTGGGAGTGGGAGAATATGAAGCAAGCCATCATTGTATAAATTAGTGTGTGTATACATGCAATAATTGTAATCATGTCTGAAAAGCGCAATATATAAACGCAGTCCATTTACCATTTCAGTCAACATTAAACACAGTATTTAACGATAGCAATGTTTTACCCAATGCACCCTTATAAAATGAATTACACGACAATACTGTACAAATGGTATAGTATAAAGTTGTTTAGTATAAACCAGCACTACCCAAACTGGGGCTGCCGAGTCAAAATTGGGCCTTTATGACAATTTTATGAAATGCAACATTCATGTTTGGCCCATAGCCCTTCGTGAAGTTTCATTTTGACCCTTTGTAGGAAAAAGTTTGGGCACCCCTGGTATAAACTATACAAGACAATACTGGCCTTTGAAAGTTATTACATGTTCTCCCATGGCTACTCTATTTTCTTCCCATGAATTAGGTCATCGTAAGAAAGAGATAGAAGTATAAAGGCATTGTGGCCCTAGATGCTGAGATAGAGCCTCAAAGCCTTTATACATAAGTAGTAATTCAATAATATAACATATCACATGTTGATGAGATAATCACACAAACATGCAAAGCACACAAACTTGGTAGCAATGGAAGCAATGATGGGGTGCATTCCAAAACATGTATTAATAAATGCAACAGTATACCCTCCCATATCAGGACATGATTAAAGCGTATGCCCTGGCATTATGACATGAAAACTTTAATTGTGCCAAAAAAGGATTGCTGGCTCAAATTAAGTGTGGTAAGCACTGGATTAATACTGAATGTGATGTATTCAAAACAGGATTGCTGGCTCAGAGTTGAAATGTGGCAGATTACAGCTTTGTTTGAGTAAAACAAACAGAATATTAACAGCAGGGACTTTCTGGAGTAAGTAAGGCAATACCTTTCTTACTTACCTCATGAGGTAAAAGCGCTGGACACTGATGGACATGATGCCACTTCTCAAGTGGTGACCTCTTAAATCCTTAAAATGTGAAACTGTTCAAATATTGAGTGATATTTCCTCTTAGATAAGTTATTATTGTGTCTAAAAGGTACAATACGCAAAATTTGCTATTTCAAGCAAAATTCAGAAGAAAATAGGACTGCCCTGTTGCTCACACATTCCTCTCCTTACTCTCTTCAAACCTCGTCCACCTTCAAAAAGTGAGGCTTGCTTAAAAACTAATTTCAATTTGATTTTTCAACACTGCTTCAGAGTCTGAGCAATTACTTTGCTCCACTTAGCTCTACATAGCCTTAAAGTTATCATCTACATGACATAATGTTTGTAGCATAGTTCAAACAAACAAAATTGCATATTGTACCTTTTAAACCACAGAGGTAAATTGGAAAAATATATATTATACTGGTCACATGTGGCAAGTCCACGTGGCCAATAAAAGAGTACGTAATCTGCCTTCATCAGTCATAAATATTGGATTTTACTTTACTTTAATTTAATGAAGTGATCTTATTATTTATATCTATTATTGTTACAATTGCTTTTGGTGTAAATATGTATGCCATTTAAACTTTCCAAGGCAACAGGATGATGATGATGATGAAGATGATGATGATGAACATTCTCTTGGTTATTAACCATGTAATAATAATATTTATTCAATTTAAAAGCCCAATCATTGTAACATATTTTCATATGAAATAGGTGGCGAATAAGACAGATGATGGATGGAGACAGAAGGGCGTTTAGCAGACGCTTTTGTCCAAAGCAACTTACAATCAGTACATTTGTGAGATTCGACATGTGGACAATTGGAGGTGAGGATCGAACCGTCAACCCTCCGGTTAGAAGATGACCCGCTCTGGACCACTGAGCTATGCCACCCCACAGAGCCACAAAGCCTTAATAAATCATTAGTACTCCAATAATATTGTAGCATCCTTTTTTTTCTTTTCTTTTCTTTTTCTAGTGCAAGGAAATTTGCAAGGACATTATTAGTCACATGTCACAGGTTGATGAAGTCAGTAAAACTTAGGAGCAATTGAAGCAGAGTCCACAGCAGAGCAATTGACTGAGAGTCCACTCCAAAACATGTATAAATAATGCAACACTATATCCTCATGTATCAGGCCGCTATTAAATCGTATTCCCTGGCATTATGACATAAAAGTTTTTAAACTCTTACCATGCCAAAGAATAATTGCTGGCTCACAGTTGAAATGTGGCAAGCACTTGTAATGGACTTTAATATGATTTATTTATAGATTCAACATTTAATTTAGTTTCACATATTGAAAATCAACTTGTGAAACAAATGTTACCACAATCTGCATGAAAACAAATTCATATAGAAAATGTCTTTACACATTATAGTATGTATAATACAATTGTATTTTAATAAATATTAAATCCTGTATGTATTTGTATTGCAATACAATGACATAATATATATATATATATTCTGTATGGCAGTCAAGGTATGTGCTGATGGACAAATCAAATGCAAAGTTAAATGAAAGTGCCTTTTCAAGATCTGCCCTTATATAGTTTCTGCCTGGACTGCAGAACAACCTCTATATAAGAGGCCACAAGATGAGATGGATAGGCTGCAGGGGATTTCAGGTTATTACTGGTGGTAAGTCAGACTGATGCTTCAGTGTGTCTAGGGGAGAGACCATTGCATTAGATTAGAGCTTTTTATGTGCTTGTTTACATGGAGGTTCTTCTCATTTATTTGAATTACTACTTTCTTTTCCATTTTTTATTCAATGGAGATACTTTTTCCTCTCCATTTTTGGGATATAATTTATTGGATTATCGTACATTGAGGTTTTATTCATTCATTTATTTGTATTGAATTTTTTTGTAATTAATAATTAACTTCAAATGTTCAGATATTTTTTTGGGAGGGGGTTATTATAATGTGTTTATGTGGTTCTTTTAGCTTTAGCTGTTTTTGAATATGTATCTATTAGTATGAGTAACTTATAGATAATGTAATGATGATAGAAGAGAGAAATCAATGACATTGAATACACACAATGAATTGCCTCTACTCTGACACACGTCTGGTCATTTTCCATGGATATCTTTCATTCAACAAAGAAGTTTGAGCTTGACTACAGATGTATTAAGAATGTGTTTATACTCATTAACATAATAAATAACTTTTCTTTTACAGGACGTTTCATCTGCAGTTGAAGGGAAGAAAACTGTAAGAATTATTTAATATCTCATCACTGAAAATCTTCAAACCTTATTCAAGCCATGTGTACATTTCAGTTAAAAATAAATTGATTTGTTTGTTTTCCATGAAATAAGCTGTCACCATGAGTACGGACGCAGAGATGGCCATTTATGGCAAGGCTGCCATTTACCTCCGTAAGCCAGAGAAGGAGAGGATTGAGGCCCAGAGCAAGCCCTTTGATGCCAAGGCTGCTGCATATGTGACTGATGTTAAGGAGCTGTACCTCAAGTGTACCATTGTGAAGAGGGACGGTGCCAAAGTCACCGTGAAACTCCTGTCTAACCAGGAGGTAGGCAGAGGACGACCATGGCTGAAGCTCATATGTTGGTATCCACAGTACTAAAGTGAAACAATAGCTGCACTGTTAAAGTAAAAAATGTGTTTCCATATTTTAGGAGAGGACAGTCAAGGAGGACGATGTCACTCCCATGAACCCTCCCAAGTACGACAAAATTGAGGACATGGCCATGATGACCCATCTCAATGAAGCCTCTGTGTTGTATAACCTCGCAGAGCGTTATGCAGCATGGATGATCTACGTAAGATAGTTAGCCTGATGAATGAAAAAAAAAAAATAATATATATATATATATAATAATGTAATATATGTATTGATGTGAATCTCTCGCTATGATCCCCTTCAGACCTACTCTGGGCTGTTCTGTGCCACTGTAAACCCCTACAAGTGGCTCCCAGTGTACGACCAGGATGTTGTCAATGCCTACAGAGGCAAGAAGCGTATGGAGGCTCCACCCCACATCTTCTCTGTCTCTGACAACGCCTTCCAGAACATGCTCACTGGTATGTCAATTCAAAGTTTCTTATTCATAATCTGATATTGTTCTTGTAAATAAAAGCCATACTCATCAAATGTGTTATACACTTCTTTTACAGATAGAGAGAACCAGTCTGTCCTGATCACGTAAGTTTGCTTCTGTTAATGTTATGTTAATATAATACAATGACTCATAGATTGGAAAACATGTAAATACTCACTTACTTTATTCATCTTTTCCTACCCAGTGGAGAATCCGGTGCTGGAAAGACTGTGAACACCAAGCGTGTCATCCAGTACTTTGCTACCATCTCAGTTGGTGGAGGAGGAGAAAAGAAGAAGGACACTGGAAAGATGCAGGTATGTTTAAGAAGAAAATATATCCATGAATCAAGGGGCAGCATTGCTCAATGGTTGTCCACTTAACGGAGGGTTGACGGTTCGATCCCCACCTTCAACTGTCCACATGTCGAACCCCACAAATGTACTTTGTATGTGATTGTAAGTCGCTTTGGACAAAATGCCCTTCTTCTTCAATTGTCACATACATACATTCAAAAATGTATTCTTTTAATATTTTATTTTAGGGTTCACTAGAGGACCAGATTATTGCAGCCAATCCCCTGCTGGAGGCCTACGGTAATGCCAAGACTGTGAGAAATGACAACTCCTCTCGTTTTGTAAGTATGAGATGATTTCCTCCAGGAAGAAACTGCTTTTCATTGCTTTTCGAGGAAGTTAAAACTATTTACTTCCAAACAGGGTAAATTCATCAGAATTCATTTCCACGCAAATGGTAAACTGTCCAGTGCTGACATTGAGACTTGTAAGTATCTTGTGAATGTGAATTTATAAAAGTGTTTATTAGTTTATTAGTGGAAGAGGTTTTGATGAATGAATTTGCCTTAAAGATCTGCTGGAGAAGTCCAGAGTGACATTCCAGCTCTCTGATGAGAGAGGCTATCACATCTTCTACCAGATGATGACCAACCACAAACCTGAGCTCATTGGTGAGATGGTGTGATAGTGAGACATGTGCATTTCATCACGATGTGGTGATATCCAGAATCACCCATATCTGGGCAGAAAATGACATTTGTTTAATCCTACAGAAATGACCCTCATCACCACCAACCCCTACGACTTCCCCATGTGCAGTCAGGGTCAGATCACTGTGGCCAGTATTGATGACAAAGAGGAGCTGGTTGCAACTGATGTCAGTGGTTGTTGGGAAACACTTAATACATTCTCTACATTAACTGTAATTTTTAAAATTCGTTCTAAAATGTACCTTGTTTTCAACACAGACTGCCATTGATATTCTGGGCTTCAGTAATGAGGAGAAGATGGGCATCTATAAGTTCACTGGTGCTGTGCTTCACCACGGTAACATGAAGTTCAAGCAGAAGCAGCGTGAAGAGCAGGCTGAGCCTGATGGCACAGAGGGTAACTACATTTATATCACATTTACTACATGTACTCATCAGTATGTCAGAAAGCGTGTTTTGGTGCGTATTTGCTTATTATACATTTTAAGTCCTTTTTAGAACGAATAATAATACATATTTCATATACATTTTCTAGAGGCCGACAAGATTTCCTATCTGCTGGGTCTGAATTCTGCTGATATGCTCAAGGCTCTTTGCTACCCAAGAGTGAAGGTCGGAAATGAGTATGTCACCAAGGGACAGACTGTAGCTCAGGTAAGAAAAACAGTATCTGTGTGTTAATATAATACGTACAATAAATGTTGACATGATACATTGTCAAATTATCAGGCATACATTTCAGTCATTAAATACATTTGATGGAACTATCTGACCCTGCCAAAAATGTAATTTCAGGTCAACAACTCAGTGAGTGCCCTGGCCAAGTCCATCTATGAGAAGATGTTCTTGTGGATGGTCATCCGTATCAACCAGATGCTGGACACCAAGCAAGCAAGACAATTCTTCATTGGTGTGCTGGACATTGCTGGTTTTGAGATCTTTGATGTAAGTTGTGAAAACAGCGGCAGCATTATGAAAACGAGCATTTCATTTATTAGGATGGAATAGTCAATTACGTTGCTGACAACTAGTAATGCTAGGTTGATTCAATGTCCCCTACTAGTTCAACAGCATGGAACAGCTGTGCATCAACTTCACCAATGAGAAACTGCAACAGTTCTTCAACCACCACATGTTCGTCCTGGAGCAAGAGGAGTACAAGAAGGAGGGTATCATCTGGGAGTTCATTGACTTCGGCATGGACTTGGCTGCCTGCATTGAGCTTATTGAGAAGGTAAACATGACATGTATACTATATATCATTATTCTTTGTGTGACTACAAAGCTTCTGTTCCTAATGTTTCATCAATCCTTTTTTCTCGAAAGCCAATGGGAATCTTCTCCATCCTTGAAGAGGAGTGCATGTTCCCCAAGGCCTCAGACACTTCTTTCAAGAACAAGCTGTATGACCAGCATCTTGGCAAGAACAGAGCATTTGAGAAGCCCAAGCCCACAAAGGGCAAGGCTGAGGCCCACTTCTCCCTGGTGCACTATGCTGGTACCGTGGACTACAACATCTGTGGCTGGCTGGACAAGAACAAGGATCCCCTGAATGACTCCGTTCTGCAGCTGTACCAGAAGTCCTCAAACAAACTGCTGCCTGTCCTGTACCCAGCAGTAGTTGAAGGTACTGCTTAGTTTGTACCTGTAGTTTGTCCATCAATTTTATTAAAATAATCATTTATTTGCAGACACTAGGTAAATTAATTACTGTGACTAATGACCAATATTTAAACCAGAGGTCGGTGGTGCAAAGAAGGGAGGCAAGAAGAAGGGTGGCTCCATGCAGACTGTGTCCTCACAGTTCAGGGTAAGGATACTTACATTACATGCATATAGATGTAATTTATTATGTAATATATTATTTATATTTTATATATTTTTTATCATAATATCACAAAATACATTTGACATATTTCATAATTCATTCTGTGTCCATAGGAGAACTTGGGCAAACTGATGACCAACTTGAGGAGCACCCATCCTCACTTTGTGCGTTGCCTGATTCCCAATGAGTCAAAGACTCCAGGTATAGCGACTACTTGCTTGTGTCTGGGTTAGGATACTACATTTAAGAACAGGTTTTTCAGTCATTGTTACACCAAACTAATAATATTAACGAGATTAACAAGATTATCACCAAAATCACAGGTCTCATGGAGAACTTCCTGGTTATCCACCAGCTGAGGTGTAACGGTGTACTGGAGGGAATCAGAATCTGCAGAAAGGGTTTCCCCAGCAGAATCCTCTATGCTGACTTCAAGCAGAGGTATCAACTCAATTATGTTTCAAGGAAAACGTTTCAAATGCCTTTGAACATTTAAGTTCATGTTTAAAATACTACCGATCTGCAACAGGTACAAAGTACTGAATGCCAGTGTCATTCCTGAGGGCCAGTTCATTGACAACAAGAAGGCTTCTGAGAAACTGCTTGGGTCAATTGATGTCAATCATGAGGAGTACAAATTTGGACACACCAAGGTCTGTTTAATGTTGTCAATAACTATGTTTATACTTGATTTAATGTTGCAAACTGACTTACTTACTTACTTATTTACTTACTTACTTACTTACTTTTCTTACATTAAGGTGTTCTTCAAAGCTGGTCTTCTGGGTGTACTTGAGGAGATGCGAGATGAGAAGCTGGCATCTTTAGTCGGAATGATTCAAGCTATCTGCAGAGGTTATGTCATGAGAAAGGAGTTTGTGAAGATGATGGAGAGGAGGTATGTTTTTAAACACAGCACTAAAAACTCAAACTACACTCAGTATCAAAAACAGGGTTTTAGACACTGAGTACAACCCCAATATGATGAGGATGGTTTATTTTATTGTATTCTATTTTATTTTATAGGGAAGCCGTCTACACTGTTCAGTACAACATCCGCTCATTCATGAATGTCAAACACTGGCCATGGATGAAGGTGTACTACAAGATCAAGCCTCTTCTGAAGAGTGCCGAAACTGAGAAGGAGCTTTCTCAGATGAAGGAGAACTATGATAAGATGAAGACAGACCTGGCTGCTGCCTTGGCCAAGAAGAAGGAACTGGAGGAGAAGATGGTTTCTCTCCTGCAGGAGAAGAATGATCTTTCATTGCAAGTGGCTTCTGTAAGTAAAAACATTACATTTTCTGTCTGAATGTGTACACAGTGAGGTACATGGGACATGTGACATTTACATTTTTAAATACCATACAGGAAGGAGAGAATCTGAATGATGCTGAAGAGAGGTGTGAGGGACTAATCAAAGGTAAGATTCAGCTGGAGGCTAAACTCAAGGAGACAACTGAGAGACTGGAGGATGAGGAAGAAATCAATGCTGAGCTGACTGCCAAGAAGAGGAAACTGGAGGATGAATGCTCAGAGCTCAAGAAGGACATTGATGACCTGGAGCTTACCTTGGCCAAAGTGGAGAAGGAGAAACATGCCACTGAGAACAAGGTTTGTAAAGATGTCATCAT
>OMKI01056158.1:0-11195 GCA_900302315.1 Phycis blennoides
CTCCCAAGGTCATCAGGGTAAGACAGAGCAAACATCTTAACCCGGAGTCTTTCATACAAGACCTGCTGGATATAAATTGGAATAGGCTCCACCTTATTCCATTTAAAAAGGAGAAAGTGGTGTTCTCCGGGATTTAGCTGGGTTATTAGAGCGGCAAGGTGTATGGTGGGTGTCCCCGTTAAAAGACAGGATACAGATGTCCAGGTTATGGTGGATTTATTTGATGTGGTTCTATAATAATAAAGATACAAAGCAACCATCAGTACAGAACACACCATACATAATGTACATAATAATATAACACTAACATAAAGGACTGTATTCAGTAATATGAATCATATGATATTAATCATATATTGTAAACAACGACCTCACACAAGGCTCACAGAACACGGTGAGAATTAGCTTATTAGCTGACCATCACAACAGCATAGCATTAGCAGGTAAACAATACATTAACTCAACGTAGCGTCCAAATTGGACAGTAAACAACATAAACTCACCTTCTGGCATTAACACACATAAACCCAGGATGTACAGGTGAAGGTTGGGTAAGTACAGGTAAAAGGAAATTACGAGCTGTCCACTGCTGCATCAGGAAAAAGGAAAGTAAACTTTGCAGCTACGGCATCTCACACACAGGTGTGGTGCGTTTACGAGCGTCGGAGTTACCGCGATGCATTCATGAGCGTCGGAATTACTTAAACTAACATAAAAACACAATGTAACTGAATGTTATTTGGTTCACTGAACATATTAACATCACAAAACAACATGGGCTTTCTAACAACAACAAACAATCGTGTTCCGTGTAAACGGGCCTGAACTTGTAAGCTATGACCTATAGTTTTCACATTTACAGACTAAATAACTAAATACAATTCAGAAATGTATCAAGGAGCCTCATCACTTGTACACTGTAATAAATATCCATCTAGTTCAATTTGAAAACTTAAGTTAAATTGCTGCCTTAAAGTTTCAAGTAAAATCAAATAAGATTTCCAAATTGTTTTAACTCATTATTTTGAGTCTAGTTTAGCTTTGGATTGCTTGCTATAAGTCAACATGACTGTATATTACTTGTTGTTTCAACTTGGCTATGCAAGTCCACTCTATATATATATATATATATATATATATATATATATAACTTATTAACATGCATTCTGTTCACTTGTCCCGATTAGTGAATTCAACTTAATTATTTTAGTAAAAGGAAGTCTTAACATTGCTTTTCAATTTAAGATTATCTAAAAATATGTATTGTTTTAACTTACAAATTATAGTTAACAAAACACAATTTTTGAGGCATGAACATACAAATCTCCAAAACCTACTACAAACAACTACACAGATTAGTGTGTCGAAGTTAGACATTAGTTGTATGTATGTATGAACAAGAAATGTTAAAGAAAATCATCTGTCTAAGCAGAGAAAGATCGACCCCATCAGCTCTTATTATAAACAAACAGTATGTATTAAAGAAAATTGTCCACCTGAGCAGAGGACAGTTGAGACCATCAGCGCTTATTATAAATCGGCCCAACAAAATAAAGTCTGTCAATATCAGTTTTTCAGAAAAAAAACAGAACTGTGCTGAAAAACAGAACAATGAGAACAGGAACTTTGTCCAGATGAGAAACTGGGGAAAAATACTAGTTGAAGTAAGCTATTTAGCAAATGTCTTCAGTCCTCTTCTTCACTGTTACATGTTTACAGTTTGTATCTCTGGAGTTTGTTTCTTAATCCGTGTACTTGGGCAGAGTCTTGGTCTGGTTTGATCTTCATCACCACTCACTCTCTGTAGAAACTCAAATGAATATTTCATTGCTTGTGGATACTCAAGATTCACAGAGTAGATAATGCCCATAAGCATGGTAAAGCTGCATGGCACTTCTTTGAAGTTGTGTAGCACAATGGTTTCCTCGACCACAACTGCCACATTAAAGACCCCACATGGAAAGGCATCCTGGTTCTCACCTTCATAGCCTATCAGCAGGCCAACTTGCATCCCCTTCAAGGCTGCATCCAGAGTCTCACAATGAACCTTGAAAAGTAGAAATAATAGTTTTACCATTTCGTATACAAGTACATAATATGTACTTGTATATGAAATGGTAACACTATTATTATGAATTATTACAATAATATGAGTTAGCCGTGTATAGCATATTATGCTATACACGGCAAATTCATATATCATAATCCTCAACAATAGAGCAGGAAAGTCATGCCCCTAATTTGTGCACTGGCTGTTCCTAGAACAGTCTGTGAACAACTCTCCTTTTGGAATGTTCTGGGAACAGCCAGTGCACACATTGGGGGTGACTTCCATGCTCTGTAGAGGCAAATTAACTTGTTAGTGTTAGCAGCAGTGTTGTAGCAGTTATTCTATCTACTCAAGACTACACAAGGATGCTGACTTTGTGGTTGAAGTCATTTAAAACAAAACAACAAAAAAGTCAGATTTGTTAGTATATCATATATTTGCACAACTGAAATAGATATGGTCTTGCATGACACATCCTGATGACTTCTGAGGGATCTTCGGATATGTAATGTGGCAGACCAAGCAAAGCAGCGGCCCTTCTCTCATTTCTGTCCTACATGACAAAGAAATATGCAGTGAGATGAAAATGTTATACAAACATAACAAAGAGTGCCTCACTTTACGCTCATCAGCACAACATGCTTTCTATCTTTGTGGAATTAATGTACAATTGTGTGACTGACTACCTGTCTCTCATGGAACAGAGCTGGCCATCTGGAAATAACCTCTGTGACGAGTGGCTGATCTCCAATAATTTCTTGTCTGCGCTGGGAAAACTTAGCTGTCATCAGGTTTTCTATCAGCTGGTGATCAGGGTATTTTTTCAGCATTTCCACCTCCATCATATTCCGCTTTTCCTCCACGTTTTCAGGACTCTGACCTTCAGGTGGATCTGGACAGTAGTTGACCTCGCCCTTCTTTGACTTCTTTACACGTTTCCCCTTTGCATGTTCTCCTTTTGTTGATTACCACCTTGGGGCATCCTGCTGCACCCAACTTTTGCGGATAGTTTCCGTGCTTAAATTTCGAGTACCATCCCTTTCCAGATCCCGGCTCCTTCAGACTGGGATGCTTCTCCACAAGCGCTTTGGCTACACTCTCGTAGTGATGCGTCTCAGGATACGCACTAATCTTGGACATACTCTCTGCAAGTGTGTCAAGGATATCAGTCTTCAAACTTCAAAAAATTCCTACAATTTGATTCTTTCAGCTGGAGTTCCACATCATGTGAGAACTGTGGAATTGGGAATGGGTCAGGCCATTCGGAATAAGCCTCACTACTGAGAGATGGTCTCTCTCACACTCTCTCACACATCAGGGTTACAAGTGTCATCTCTCAGGACACCAACATCTGTGATGCTAAAACTCAAAGTATATAGCCATTGTAACAAAGTAGAACAAAACATTACTTACAGCAAGAATATCCTGGGAGTGACTAACAGGCGCCCCTGAACAAGGTATGACACGAGTGGCATGTAGTCATTGAGATCCTCTGGTTTTACCAGCAGACATTCAGCAGGGTTTATCTTCACAACAAGGTAACTCCGCAGATGCTCCACATGGTATCCTGTCAAAGGTTCAATGACGAAGCAAATGTGACCAGCCAGCATGATGCATATTTCCAAAATGCTACCAAAGTCCGGCAGTCCACTTGTACTCCCAACAGAAAGAATCATTCCCTTTGAATACTTTGTTCCATTTAGGAAGGTGTGAGGGGTCAGCCCAATGGTGTCAACATCACTGTATCTATTCAAGATAGCTTGTCTGACACCATTGTCTAAGACTTCCAGGAACACATGAGACACCTTCGCAGTCTCAGTCTCAGGCTTCAAAATGCTTGGCATTTCAAGATAATGTGCCAGCATAAGTTACTCTGTGCCTAGAGATCCTTCTCTTGAAAGCAAATTAAGTGGGTTTGCACTCTGTAATGCTTCTGTCTGATGTCAAACCTTCCTCAGATGTGCAATTATGCTCCTTAAAAGTATTTTCATTTGACAATTTCTTGAATTGCTGACTGTGACTGCTTGCAGGAAAAGGGATGCAATTTGCAGCTGAACGGACTTCTGTGCAGGCTGAAATTCAGTCAATATATTCATTCAATAAATCTGGTGATGCTAAATCATCAAAGTCATCCTGTTCATCATTTACAAAGGCTTGACTGTGACAATTAACAAGGTCAGGTCTGAAATTGACAAATGTAGAAGACTGATGATGCCGGCTTTTATGAGCAGTAGTTGAGAATACCCTAGATTTAAAGAGCACCCCACAAACGGGCAATTCAAAGCTTCTCTATTTCTCGAATGTCTCTTTAAATAAAGAAAATATTGTTTGATGTTGTTTGGTGCTGAAAAAGTACAAAGTTCACAGTGAAGTTTAGCAACTGGACAGGTTCCTTTTTTGTGCTCCTTTATATGTTGTGCAAATTCCACATGGGATTGGAGTACTGTTGGACAGTGTGGGTAAATATAGCTGAAACCCCATCTTCCACGTCCATGATTGTCTTTGCAATGACTAACTATAGTTTTGTCATTATATGAGCTAAAACGGCAGAACTTACAACTCCACTTCATCCACAGTTGTAGTCAAACTTCAATGACTGAACCATCTGCACCTGAAACACAGAGAATTTTAATGTTAGCGGATGTTGATCTCTCCAATATGGCGACCGTGGCCAGTGTCACATTCTAAATAACGTTAACTCTCTTAAATTAAGTTTAAAATGTTGCCAAATGTCAAAAATGACTTGCCCCCGTGCACACATTGTTTCAGATTTCAGTCGTTCGAAAGTTAATGGCACCAACCCCCGCATAACTTGACTGTAACCTTGACCGCTCCAATGTTGCAACCACCGTTTCCCAGTAAATGTCTTGATACAAGAAAGCAGAAATTCTAAACAGCTTGAAATATTAACTTAAACTAAGTTTCAAATGTCAAAAATTACTTTCCCCCCCGCACGCATTACAGAATTCAGTGTTCAAAAGTGCACGGTTAGCTAATTAATTAGCTTGGTTAGCTAGTTTGATGACAAAATTTATTTCTTTACATTTGTAAATTGTGTTGCTGACGAACTAAATTCTTAGGTTGACTGAAATTGCTGATAAATGTATCCACTCACTTTGCTTCACCTGCTGGTCTCTTTTCCTCAACTGAACCGGTCCGTTGCATGCTGGTCAGGTTATGTTCATTCTCTCTTCACCTCTCTGTAAAAACGTATTTGTCCACCACTTGGTAGCTCACCATCGTGGGTCCCCCCCTCCTCTTCCACAGTGACGTCTCTGCCTGCAGGAGAGGGAAGTCCACAAACTCTTCAGGAGAGAGAACTCCCGCAAAGCAGCCAGACCAGACTCTGTCTCTCCATCCACCCTGAAGCACTGTGCTGACCAGCTGTCTCCAGTGTTCACAGACATCTTCAACACCTCACTGGAGACATGTCATGTGCCAGCCTGCTTCAAAGTCTCCACCATCATCCCTGTCCCCAAAAAGCCAAGGACCACGGGACTGAATGACTACAGACCCGTTGCCCTGACCTCTGTGGTCATGAAGTCATTTGAGCGCCTTGCGCTGTCCCACCTCAAAGCCATAACCAACCCACTCCTGGACCCCCTGCAGTTTGCCGACATAGCCAACAGGTCTGTAGACAATGCAGTAAACATGGCCCTGTACTACACCCTCCAGCATCTGGACTCCCGAGGAACATACACCATGATCCTGTTTGTGGACTTCATCTCTGCCTTTAATACAATCTTCCCGGCTATGCTTCAGGACAAGCTCTCCCAGCTCCATATGCCCTACTCCACCTGAAAGTGGATCACAGACTTCCTGTCTGACAGGATGCAGTGCGTGAAGCTGGGGAAACATGTCTCTGAATCCCAGTCCATCAGTACTGGAATCCCCCAGGACTGTGCTCTTTCTCCCCTGCTCTTCTCCCTGTATACAAATGGTTACACCACCAGTCTGTCCAGTCCACCAGTCCATGGTGTCTTCCGCGGACGACACCACGGACTGGACTCATCATTGGACTCATTGGACTCATCTCTGGTGGGAATAAGTCCGCCAACAGCTGGGAGACTGACCTGAACAACCTGAAGCGTAATGCTCAAAAGACAGTGGAGATATTGGTGGACTTTCGGGGGAACCAAACCCCACCCGCCCCGTCACCCTGTGTGGCTCCCCAGTTGACTTTGTGCCCTGCCATCGTGTTGCTTGTTGTTTGTATTGTGTATTGTTATTGTTGTTTGTTGCTTGTTCACTGTTTACTGTTGCACACAAACTACCAAGACAAATTCCTCGTAGGTTCAAACCTACTTGCCAATAAAGTTCTCTCTGAGTTCTGAGTAAGGTGCAGCGACATTAGAATGAATTTTAAAATGCATTTGCCTATCTTTCTTTACACAATTATTCTATGTCACCATCAATAACTACAAATCCACCACAGCCTTTAAAAAGGAGTCCCCAAGGATCAGTCCTTGGGTCACTGCTCTTCATCATTACATTCTGCTTCTTGGTCACATCATTCAGCACCACAATTTCTCCTTTCACAGTTATTCCAACAACACGCAACATGCACGTTAACACTTTCTCAGCAGGTCTAGAACAACTATGTAATTTTTGGGCATCTCAGACATTTGAGGCATCATTTCCTCCATCTATCTATCTATCTATCTATCTCTCTGACAGCCCCTCAATTCTGCTGATGCTGGATCTACTAGATCTTCTGTTTAACTTATATTTTTATTTTATTATTGCTTTTTTGTGTTTAATTTCTCATGTTCATTACTTACTTAACCTGGGTACTTTGTCAATGTTGTTCTTTTTTCTACTTTATTTTTGCTTTAATTGATTGTACAGCTTGACATATTAGGTGACATTTTATTAATAAACATATTATGCGTATGCGTTTTTATAAAGTTGGGGTTTGGTTACCGGTACATAGTTTTTTTTTTTTTTTAAATCAACATGGCCAAAAAGAACAGCACATATTTGATGATAATTGAATATAGGTGAATACACTATTAGGACTCTGTAGGATGGTACCATTCGTTTGCTTCCACTGACATAACATTGCCGTTTCTAAATCATTTTCAAAAGTCTTTTGCTACTTAGAGGAGATTCAATGGCTTTCTTTTCACAGGAGAGTTGATGCATGGGGAGCTGTACTCAGCCATTAAGAGAGAAGAAGAACAGACCGAGGAAGGAGAACCAGGCAGCACCTCCTTCAGTGGGGAAATACACTTTTACGAACTAGTGGAGGACACAAAGGATGGGATTTGGCTGGTACAGGTAAAAACATGTGGAGTATATTCTTTTTTTTTAAGATTTATTTTTGGGGCATGTTTCAGGCACAGTTAAATTGTGATCAAAGATATTGTCTGCATTTTAGGCAGTCTCATCAGTGCTGGGCTGGCCATTTGTCATTTAGTTTTTTTTATAGTTGCCATTGGGCTGGCACAATCACACCGTTAAATCCCTACATCAGGGCATTACAGGGCCCTTCGCTGCCTGCAGACACATAGAAAACTACCGGCCAGGCAGGCTTTGAGAGTGTGGACCAGTCTAGGCCAAACTGCCAGCTAACAATGTTTTTTTTTCCCAGTCCGGCCTTGAGTGTGATAATTCGGAATTCTGAGTGCAGAGCATTATGTTGATGTTGTTGTCTGTTGTCATTTGGAAGTGAGTTCCACAGCTTGGGGGCTGTAGGGTGCTGAGGTCTGAGCAGACCAGCTGATGAGAATCGCAGTGAGCGGGAAGGGGTGTAGTTCTCCAGGAGGTCAGTGAGGTAGGTGGGAGATGCAGGGCCTTGTACACCAGCAGCAGGATTTTGAACTGGACTCTGTGGGTAACTGGCAGCCACTATAGCTGTATTAGCAAGGGTGTTACATGGTTTGTCTACTTTGAACAGGTTACTATCCTGGCAGCAGAGTTCTGAATTATTTGGAGGCGGTGGAGTAATTTATTTAGAATGCCAGAAAAGATGGAGTTGCAGTAGTCAATGCAGGATGTAACATAAGCATTGACAAGGAGTTCTGTACTCTGCTGAGTGAGTGATGGTCGCAGTCTTGCAATGTTGCGCAGATGAAAAAATAAATAAATAGATATACTGTTGATGTGAGCATTGAATGAAAGTGTGCTGTCTAGTATGACACCAAGACTCTTCACCTGGGTGGAGCAAGCAATGTTGTAGCCATCTACAGAGAGAGTGAGTGTCTTTTCCATCTTTGCCAGAGTTGTTTTGGAGCCAACAACCAGTAGTTCAGCTGTTAAGTTTTAGATTGTTGTTAGTCATCCACAGGTTGTCATAAAAACAAGCAGTGATCGCGATACATTTACATTTAGCAGACGTTTTTATCCAAAGCAACTTACAATAAACACATTTGTCAGAAGAAGGTGAAACATTTCATTGCTGTTAACACAGTAAGCAAGTCACCAGTTCCAAGCATTCCAATTGCTAGGTTAACCAGACAGACAGACAGACAGACAGACAGACAGACAGACAGGCATACTTAAATAATCCCAGAGGGAAATTGCTTTCGTTACAAATACTATTTATATTTATATTTCTAATTTATATATAATTATATATATATATATATATATATATATATATATAGTTAGAAATATAAATATAAAATATGAAAATATGTAAAAATATACATAAATATACATAAATCTAGGTATACACTATAAAAACTAAAGAGCATACACAATGTGCATACATACAATAAGTTGAAATTAGAAATATAACAGTGAAGTGAAGTCAGTGAATGTCCAAGTTAGAAGGTGATAAGTGACCAATAAGGTGATAAATGACCACTTAAACATTGCTACTATAGAACATCTCTGGCCCATGATGTTAAGTTCTAAGTTACAAAGAGCATATAAAAGTGCCAAAGCATACAACATACAAGTGCATTAGGGTAGGGTTGATGTTTGTTTTTTTTGTTTTTTGGGGGGGTAGGTGGATGGAGCAAGATGGATGTTATGCAGGGTTCAGGTGAACTCTGAACAAGTGAGTCTTGAGTCTCTTCCGGAAGATGGGTAGTGACTCCGCAGTCCTGGTATTGACAGGGAGCTCGTTCCACCACTGCGGTGCCAAAACGGAGAAGAGTTGTGATTTCGCCGTCCAACCTTTTCCTCCTTTTAGTGATGGAGGTACCATTCAACCAGCTGAGGTAGTTGAGCAGAGTGCTCGAGCAGGGGCGTGGGGTTTCATTAATACTTGGAGGTAGGTAGGGGCAGTTCCATTAATAGCTTTGTAGGCCAGTACCATCATGTTGAATTTGATGCGAGCCACTACAGGGAGCCAGTGGAGGTCATGGAAGAGGGGAGTCATGTGGGAGAATTTGTGTCGGTTGAACATGAGGCGTGCTTCAGCGTTCTGGATCCGCTGCAGCACGCCTCGTGCTCATCAACACAAATTCACAAAGGTTGCAGGGAGTCCGGCCCAAGAGCGAGTTGCAGTTGAAGTGAATTGGGTCAGGAGCTGTGTTGGAAATCTAAAGGATCGGCTTACTGCTGTGATGTTTGCAGTGCAGAACAGTTGGTTGTCTAGTATTATGCCAAGGTTCCTCATGGTCGGTGAGGGACATACTGTTATGCACTCGACCAAGACCAGTAGGTCCCTGTGAGGGCAGTCTTTCCCCCGTATGAAGAGAAGCTCAGTCTTTGCAAGGTTGAGCTTGATCGCACTTGGTAACTTGGCACTTAGGCACTTAGGCACTTAGGCACTTAGTCAGAGATGTTGTATACTGGCAATGGTTAATCTAGCAATTGAAATGCTTGAAACTTGTTCTGGTGACTTTCTTACTGTATTAGCTGCAATGAAATGTTGTACCCTCTTATGACAAATGTACTCTTTGTAAGTCGCTTTGGATAAAAGCGTCTGCCAAATGCCCTAAATGTAAATGTAAATGTAAATGTGATGCACAGTTTTCCAAGTGCTTATGTCTGCCAGACATTCTGAGATGCGTGTTGCAATCAGAGTGTCTGAGGGGGGGAAGGAGAGGAACAGTTGAGTGTCGTCCGCATAACAGTGATAAGAGAAGCCGTGTGATGTGATTACAGAGCCTAGAGATCTGGTATATAGGGAGAACAGAAGCGGTCCTAGTACTGAGCTTGAGGGACACCAGTGTTTAGCAAGCGGGGTTTGGACAGGGAGCCATTCCATGTGACCTGATAAGTGTGATCCATAAGGTAAGATGTGAACCAGGCTAGTGCAGTGTCAGTAATGCCGAGTTCAGCGAGGGTAGTGAGGAGGGTCTAGTGCTTCACGGTGTCGAACGCCGCAGACAGGTCGAGGAGAACAAGCACCGATGAGAGGGAAGAGGGCCGTCTCTGTAGAGTGTGCGGTCTTGAAGCCAGACTGATGGGGATCAAGCAAGTCGTTTTCTGAGAGGTAGGACAGTTTGTTAGAGACTGCACGTTCCAGGGTTTTAGAAAGGAATGACAGCAGAGATACCGTCTGTAGTTATGGATGTCAGCAGTGTCAAGGGTAAGTTTCTTGTGGAGTGGTTTGACTCTGGCAGTTTTGAAGGGTGCTGGGATGAGACCTGAGGTGAGGGAAGAGTTAACGAGGGTGGTGATGAACGGTAGGATGTCGGTAGAGATGGCCTGGAGAAGGGAGGAGGGGATAGGGTCAAGAGGACAGGTGGTCGCATGGTTGGATGTGACCAGTCTCAGGACCTCTTCGGAGGAGAGAGGGGTAAAGCGGTTAAGTCTAGCAGAGGTGGGAGCTGGGGGAGGGGGAATAGCTGTGGAGGTGGGGCTAGGGAAGGTAGCAGCGGGGGTAAGGGAGCTGCTGATGTCCGTCACCTTCTTGGTAAAGTGGTCAGCAAAATCATCAGCGGTGAGTGAGGAAGGGGGGGGAGGGGAGGGAGGGTTGAGGAGAGAGGAGAACATGGAAAACAGTTTTCTGGGGTTGGAGGCAGAGGAGTTGATCTTGTTCCGGTAGAATGTAGATTTGACTGCCGACACTGTGGAGGTGAAGTCTGAGAGGAGGTGCAGGTAGTGGGAGAGATCATCAGCACAGCCTGATTTCTTCCATTTCCTCTCAGCTGTCCGTAGCTCTGTTCTATGAGCCCGCAGAGATTTGGACAGCCAAGGCGGAGGAGAAGATCGCGCAGGTCTGGATGAGAGGGGACAGAGGGAG
>OMKI01056158.1:12927-33060 GCA_900302315.1 Phycis blennoides
GGAGTCCAAAGAGGAAGAGAGGGAGGACAGCAGGGTAGAGGAGGCTTCCTCAGTGTAGTGTAGTGAGAATTGTTATGGGGGGTAGTGATGAGAGCAACAGCAGAGGAAAGAGTGGAGGGGGAGAGGGATTTCATGTTACTGCGGGTGGTGACAGTGTGGGTGGTAGGAGGCGCAGAGGAGGGGGACTTCAAGGGGAGAGAGAAAGCGACAAAGTGATGGTCAGACACTGGGAGCGTGTAACTGGAGGGTAACTGAGAGAGCGCGGGTACTGCAGGACCTTGTGAAGACAAGGTCAAGTTGGTTCCCGGCTCTGTGGGTAGGAGGAGAAGGAGAGAGTGTTAGGTCAAATGAGTTAAAAAAGGTTGTAAATTCAGATGATTACATTACATTTTGGGCATTTAGCAGATGCTTTTATCCAAAGCGACTTACAAAGAATACATTTGTCATAAGAAGGTGAAACATTTCATTGCTGCTAATACAGTAAGAAAGTCACCAGAACAAGTTTCAAGTATTTCAATTGCTAGGTTAACCATTGCTAATATACAACATTTCTGACTAAGTGCCAAGTTACAAAGAGCGATTAAAGTGCCAAGACGTACAACAAATAAGAGCATGAGGGTTGGGCTATGCAGGGTTCAGGGGAACCCTGCATAGCCTGAACACAACTTCTGAACACAACTTCAATCCCGAAGAATAAAAAATATCAAAAGAGTTCTGAAACTCCAAACAGTAGGGCCTGCAGGGACTGTGTGTGAACCCCAATTTGACAGGAAATAGGCATATCTCCTGCAGTAAATCCAATCAACACCAAATTTGGGTCCCATGTCTAGCACCACAGAAGGCAGAAGATGAGCCACATAAGCCTCATGGGGCACTATAATACCACTATTCACTAGAATGGCCAAAGTTCATAGCCTGGATGTCCGATATGAGTAGAACCAACTTTGGGACAGTTGTGGGTCAAGGCTGTAATTGGTCAAGTTGGTCAAAACATCAGAAATGTGTTCTGTGTTCCACTTGGTCTGTGGTATATCCCCCATCATTTTCCTTAGTAGTAGGAAATTGGTCTGGGTTCTTATGGGTTAATTACATCATATTGCATCATACATGTTTTACGATGATCTCCCATTGCCTTTAAAAAAGTATGAATGAATATTATATCAAGTTTGAAGTTTCAAGAGTATTGTCACATACCAGCGTACCCGCGTACATTACCAGCAGTGAAATTCTTGTAGCTCGGGTGAACTCAACTTTGCATAATGAAATAAAATGGGATAAAATTAAATTGAATTAAAAATAAAGAAAGTGTATGTGCATAGTAATTACTGGCATTGATTACATTAAAATATAATGAAAATAACAAAAAAAAGAAAAACACAAAGTTTAGGAGGACCCCGAGCGACGGCAGCCTGCTTCACCGGCGCCATCTTGATATATGTATGAAACCATGTTGTACTGTATAGCCCAGTAAAATATCTAGACAAAAATATACAGCCCAAGCCTAATGTATGGATATTTTTTTCTTCCACCAGGTGATAGCACATGACAGGGAGCCATTGCTTAGCAAATCAAGCTGGAGTAAAATGGTCCAGAAGGTTTCACATTTTGGGATAAGGACTGGGACCTTTAATTGCTCCAATGACTACAGGTGGGTACATTTTAGTTTTTATTTCTATTTTCTCTGTCTGCTTATTTAAAGACTTGCCTTTTGTAACAAACTCTCCCTTACATTTGCTATGAGAGAAGAACGTTACCAAAATCAGAAGAATAAATTCGGACACCAGTGATTTACTTTTAACGTAGGACTACTCGTTTAGTGAGAATTCACCATTCACATTATGTTTCTTGTTCAACTCAATGATCACATACATACAACAAAACCCATAAGATTAACAAAATAAGCTCTAACCCAAACAAATGAAATATACAGCTCAGTCCAATCAATTCAAATTAGAGTCCTTAGTTTTCCGAACCCCAACGCAATAAATCCCATAAAGAATTACCGCATCCCCAGCTGCACTCAATGTCCAACCGGAAAAAAATAGTCTCTTCGCGAAACAGAAAAATTGTATAATCCAATAGTCATGCAGTACAATGCTTGGAATGTTCCGCTGCTTCTTTGATTTCTCCCCACTCCAGCGGGCGAAGTTTTAATCCACTCTGCACACCGAATGTGCTATGAGTAGCATGTGTATGCAGCGTCTCTTCCATTAATCAATATGTAAACGTTTACTCTCAAACTTAGCATTCCTCCTATCTCCAGTATAGGCCAGGTGACCATCTTTTTGTGTGAAGGGAAAATGGTACCCCTACGTCATACTGTGGAGCACTTCATTTCTGATATGAAATGCTAGCTTTTTTTTGTTATAAAAAAAAAAGGTAAATTTTTTACAACAAAGACTAGTGTTATCCCCCTCAGCTAGGCAGATCGGATCCTTACAGCCAGTCTCCCCCCGTCGTCTTCTCTGGGCGGTAGTCGGGGTAGCAGGGTGATCAGGTATTGGCTCTGGTTCTGCAGATTGGGTTGTTCTCGTGTAGTGGTCGAGGTGATAGCAGGTGGTACTTCCTTCCACCTGGATGGCTGCACTTGTTACTTTGTATGGTCCTTCTCTCCTGGGCTCGTTCCATTGTCTTCTGAACACTTTCAGATACACATGGTCACCCTGCTCCACCCCCTTGGTGGGTTTTCTTCAGGTTCAGGAATCCTGTTTTTCTCCTGTTGGAATATAAGCTTGTGTATGGCAGTTAATTGCTTGATATATTCCCTTATATCTAGCTGTAATGGCTTCAATGAAGGTCCCTTATGGGGTCCTCGAATAGTAGGTGCAGGCATTGATTGACCCTCATGTGGTGTGAGATACGTTATTGTTAGTTTGCATGCGATAGCTCATTAGTGCTAGTGGTTGGCATCCACCCAATTCAATTTGGTACTTGCACAAATCTTGTTAATCTTTGTCCTTATTGTCCCATTAACCCTTTCCACCTTTCCTTGTGACTGTGGATGGTACACACATCCCAAACGTTGCTTAACATGCAATGTTGTATCACTTGTTTTACTGTTTTTTTAATAAAAGCTGAATTGTTGTCTGAGCTCATTTCTGTTGGGATTCCAAACCTTGGTATGACTTCTCTAGTTAAAAATGTTATATGTATGGTGACCAAAAACCTTGTTTTTGAATTTTTCTTACTACCGCCCCTCTTGCACAGTGGTCAAAACCATGCGCATTAGTGATGAGCAAGACTAACAGCGCTGTTGGTGCCAATAATAACCCATCATGGGTTTGCCATGATCCTGTGGAAGTGCGCACTACACCCCACTTTATCCACATACTTTGTTCGTAGACCCCGGCTTTTCCTGCATGCGAACCACATCTTCAGTAGGTGCGGCTTCAGGCATGAACTGCTCTGCTACTGTTTGATGGCAGCCATCCCTGGCTGCGTCATCTGCTGCATTATTACCTTTTATGACATTATCATTACCCTTCCTATGTGCTTGACATTTGATTATTCCCACTTGTTTGGGCAATGGCAAAGCTGACATCAGATCCACAATCTGTTCACTATGCAGTATGGGAGATCCATCTGTCTTCTTGAATCCTCTCATTTTCCACACTGCTCTAAACAAGTGACATACCCCATGTGCATATGCAGAATCAGTATATATGTTCACCGTCTTTCCTGTACCTTCCTTACAGGCTGCTTTAAGAGCTTTTAACTCAGCTAATTGTGCTGAGCACGGTTGCGTACAATGAGAACTGTGAATAACAACAAATGTGTTGTCCGGGTTCTTTCGCACCACTGCAAACCTTGCATGGTTTCCTAGATTATCTTTATAGCAAGCTCCATCTACAAACATTTCTTCTTCTGCCTCAAATATAGGTGTTGCCAACAAAACTGGTCGCAATCTGGTAAACTGTAGAGAGTCGGCTACACAATCTTGTGGTGTTCCTTCAAAGTCATGTGGAATTCTTTCTGCTGGGTTTACTGTGGAACACCTTTGTATGGTAACGTCTGGGAATGTTAGTAATGTTAAATGTTCCAACAACCTTGAGTCCGACAGTACAAATTTTCTTTGTTCACCTGGTTCCTTGACTTTGTGATGCGTCAGAATAGTTACTGGGTACCCCATTGTAATGGATGAGGCCCTAATATAGGCATACTGTATTGCAGCTAATCCCTGATAGCAGGGCGGATAGCCTTGTGCCACTGCATCTACCTTTGAGCTATAGTATGCTGTGGGTTGTTTTTCCACTACATGACTTTTGCATCAGCTCTGCTGTTGCGTACCCTCGAGTCCTGTTCGCCACATACAGTAGGAATCATTCGGTGTAGTCTGGAAAGGCTAATGCAGTTGATCCTTGTAGTTCCTGTTTTATGTTTTCAAAGGCCGCTGTAGCATCTGCCTTCCAGGTTAATTGGGCTTGTAAGGTTGTTGTTCCTGCAACTTTCATGATTTCCCTCAATGGTGCGGTTTTTAGGGCGTAGTCCTCGATCCAATCTGAGCTAAACTCGAGTCATTCCCAGAAATGTCATCATTTGCTGTACACTTTGTGTTTGTGTGTTTGAGGTGCTTTACTAATCCCTTCCAGCTGACTGGGTGTTATTACTTTGGTCTAATGTATTATCAATCTTCCAAAGTATTCTACTTCGGTCTGACAGTATTGCACCTTCTTTTGTTAAACTTTGTGTCCCCCTGTAGCCAATTATAGAAGAGGAAAGAGGACCTTCGGTCTTTATTGGTCATTCTCAGTATTTTTTAGATATGGGAATAAAATGTGTTCTCTGCATTTGACCCATCCCACATCCTACATAAGAGCAGTGGGCTGCAAGTTGGGGTTCAGTGTCTTGCTCAAGGACACTTCGACATGCAGACAGTTTGGAGGTAGGGAATCGAGGGGATCGAACCGCCAACCCTACGGTTAGTGGACGACCTGCTCTGTCCACCCACTCTATCCACTGAGCTACTGCCGCCCCAATTTGTGTAATACAGCCATGGAATCCTCATGACATTGTTCCAATGTAGGGGAACATATCAGAAGATCATCAACATACTGTATCAGTGTCCCGTGTAGCATCAATTCTTCTAAATAATTTTTCAACACTTGGGGGGAGTGTTGGAATCCTTGTGGCATTCTTGTATATGTGTATTGTTTACCATTGTATGGTAAACATACAATTTTTAATGTGATTTGGTAATGAGTTCCATAGAGAGGGGGCGGCGAATGAAAACGCCCTGTTGCCCAAGGATCGTCGCTTGGTCCTGGGAATATACAGGAGGTTGGCGTCAGCAGATCTGAGGCATCTGGAGGGGGCATGTTGGTGGAGGAGGTCGGAGAGGTAGGGTGGAGCCAGGTTGTTGAGGGCCTTGTAGGTGGTAGGATCTTGAAGTTTATCCTGTGTTTAACCGGGAGCCAATGGAGGTCATGGAGGACTGAGGTGATGTGATCCCTTGAGCGCGTACTGGTTAGTATGCGGGTGGCAGAGTTCTGTGGGTATTGGAGTTTGTTGAGGATTTTGTTGGTGGTTCCTTAGAGTATACTGTTGCAGTAGTCAAGCCTGGATGTTACAAATGCACGAATGAGTGTTTCTGCTGCAGCAAGTGACGGTCGGAGGCGAGCGATGTTGCGGAGGTGAAATAAGGCTGTTTTGATGATGTGGTTGACATGGGGCAGGAACGAGAGGGTGGGATCAAGGATGACTCCTAGGTTACGGATTTTGGTGGAGGGGGTTACAGTGGAGCCATCAATGTTAAGTGTGAAATCCTTTGTGGAGTGAGTAAGGGAGTCTGGTTTAATTTAGGATTTCAGACTTATTGCAGTTGAGTTTAAAGAAGGTTCTTTGCATCCAAGTTTTAATGTCTAGCAGGCAGGTGGTGAGGGTGGAGTGGGTGGTGGCTGTGATGGCCTTGGAAGAAAGGTAGAGTTGAGTATCATCAGCATAACAGGGAAACTGAAGGCCATGGCGGTGGATGATCTAACCGAGTGAGAGCATGTAGAGGAAGAAGAGAAGGGGACCAGGCACTGAACCCTGGGGGACACCATGGGTGACAGGAGCTGTGGGCGATGTGCAGTTATTGATTAAGATGAATTTGTGTCTGTCAGAGAGATATGACTGGAACCAGGAGAGGGCAGTGCCAGTGAGGCTGAGGAAGGATTTGAGGCATGTGATGAGTATGGAATGGTTGATGGTGTCAAAAGCAGCACTGAGGGCGAGAAGGATGAGGATGCTGGTGAAACCGGAATCTAAGGATAGCAGTAGGTCATTTGTGAGTTTGATCAGAGCAGTCTCAGTGCTGTGTTTTGAGCGGAAACCAGACTGAAAAGGCTCATAGAGGTTATTAGAGTCAAGGTAGGATTTGATTTGAGTGGCAACAACTCTTCAATATTTTTGACAGGAAGGGCAAAGTTGGAAATGGGCTGGTGACATGGGGAGTCAGGGTCAAGACCAGGTTTTTTCAGAATTTGGGTGACTGCAGCAAACTTAAGGGTGGAGGGGACGTAACCAGAAGACAGGGAGGAGTTTATTTCAGGTGGTGCAGCTCCTCGGTGAACCAGGGGGAAGGGTGTGTGAAGGAGACAGTTTTTGTTTGGGTGGAAGCTGGTCCAGGCAGGAGGAGAGAATGGTGTTGTAGAGGTAGACAAGTTTGGTGGGAGAGACGTTCTGCATGAGGGTGACATCTGAGATGCTTTCAGATAGATGAGTGAGAGAGAGAGAAGATGGATTGATGGACTTAAGGTTTCGGAAAGTTATTGTGCGATTCTGCTTTACGGTGGGGCGGGGATGTCTATTTGGAAGACGATGGCAAGGTGGTCAGAAATGATGAGGTCAAAGCTAGACAGTTGGTTGATGCTGGTGCCGGTGGAACAGACATGGTCTAGGGTGTGGCCTATACTGTGGGTGGGGAAATCTATGTGTTGAGTTATGTTGAAAAATGATAGAATTTCCAGAAGTTCTGTTGCTGTTTTGCAGTCAGTGGATTCAATGTGGATGTTAAAGTTTCCCAAGAGTAACACCGATGGTGAAATAGCAGAGAGCTGTGTTAGAAATTCAGACAGGTCTGAGGGGAAGGCAGGGTTGGGTTTAGGTAAATGACAGCTACAACCAGAGGTTTAGGACCAGACAGTTTGAATGTAAGGGATTCAAAAGAGAGGACTGAATGGATATCAGACTGGATTTAATATAAGTCAGTCAATGGCAATTCCACCACCACGACCGTTTGGGCGAAGTTGGTCCATGTATGAGTATCCAACAGGTGTAAAAGGGTAAAGGGGGCATTTAGCAGACGCTTTTATCCAATGCGACTTACAATCAGTACATTTGAGGGGTTCGACATGTGGACAGTTGAAGGAGGAGGGGGGATCAAGGGGATTGAACCGCCGACCCTACGGTTAGTGGACGACCCGCTCTGTCCACCCGCTCTACCCACTGAGCTACTGCCGCAAGGTGTAGCTTGATTTAATGAAAAGTAGTCCAGAGGTTTTTGGCAAGTTTCAGTGAGACATAGGAAATCAAGCTTATTGTCTATTATAAATTCACTGAGGATGAGGCCCTTGTTGTTTATTGAACGGGTGTTGAATAAAGCAAGTTTCAGATGAGACTGTTTTCTGGTGGGCTGGGGCAATTTGGGCAAGGCTCTCAGGCAGTCAGTGTGCACGTGTGATGATGTCGTACAGATGTGGCTGCATGCCCACAGGATCACAGAGACTGGATGGATAGAATTTTCAGAGTAAACAAACTTTCGATGGCAGCTTCTGTGGATATAACGGGGGCGACGCAGAAGTCCAACATTTTTGATAGTATCGATGCATCCGGGAGTGGTGGGTTTATTGAGTTGAAGAAGTTCCGAGGTGGAGTATCTTAGCGCGATGCCAGCCGGGCATCGCGTAGGAAGATAGCCTAGCGTTGCTAGTCGGTGGCCGCGAGCTAGGTACCCAGAGGTGGAGAATTGACTGGCACAGGAGGACAATCCACAGCATGAAAGGATAAAGGACTGTGGTGTTTAGCAGCGGAGATGGCAAGCTGGCCAACTACACTAGCGATCACCAGCAGTATTGAGTAGCTTACTGAAATGCAGCGGTGGTAGCAACAGAGGCTACCCGCAACTGGACAGCAGGGAAGCTATCCAGGGGATACCTTTCGGCAGCAGCGGGTGAAGATCCAGTAGCCGAGGCAGAACACACTGTCCTTAGAGGATCAAGGATCAGGTTAACAGCAGCAGAGCTCCCTCTTTCCCCGGAGGCGTCATTGACAGCAGGCGGTGACGTTAGCTAGCCGGCAGGTAAGAAAGTTACCGTCAACAGGTAGAGCCGACAGAACTTTCAATTAGGAGAGACAGCCATTTGGCTGAAGCTGACTTGAAATTAGTAGGAGAGGACAGCAGTTTAAAGAAGGAAGGAAAAAAAAAAAGTTTTACAAACAAGCTAGGTATGAATAAACCGAGAAATTTGTCAGATGGAGAAGTGGCGAACAAACAATGCCAGCCTCCCCTCCATCCAGGTTCACCTAATACTACACACAGTACTAATAAATTGATAACTGAAAAATCTTGCATCGGGGGGGACGTTAGTTAAAAGTGTGTGTGGATTTGGGACCTCAGTGTTTCTTCTTCTATTTCATTTACAGCTCTTAGGTCATGCACAAATCTCCATTTCTGTTTATCTGCTTTCAGTGTTGGGAGCCAAGGAGTGTTACAATTACTTCTTGTTTCTACCAATACGCCTGCTACAATTAACCCCTTCTATGGTAGGGGCTATTCCCCTCGCTGCCTCGGGTTTCATATAATATTGTTTTCGCCACGGCAATTTAGCATTTTGTTTGATTTGGACTCTTATTGGGCTAGCTAATGCACCAATCCAACATCTGTGTCAAACCTTGACCATAGATGTGTTGGTGTTTTGGCTATCATTTCTGTCTAACTCTGTCTGCTTAGTGCTACATACATTCCTGGTTGCCATCTGTTTGCTGCTTTTGGACCACTTCCACCCCTAAGACCCCTGTCATGTGTGTATAGCACAACACTTTCACATACTTTCCACACCTTGACTGGAGAATTAATGGATTATCAGTTGTCTCCCATGTTTCTTGTTACGCATCGAGCATCATTTCCCCTAGATGTTTGGCTTCAAACCCCTTATTTATCAATAGAGTAATGTGTGTTCCTGACCCAATTCTTTATCAATAAAGAATGATCTGAATCTTGAATCTTGCTGCTCCTTGCATCCCGATTACAATGTACTGTGATTCTATTGTGGCTTTTACCCCTGCAGCTTTTCTCTGCCTGTCTTTTTTCCAATTCTGGGTCCTGTTTTGGATCATACATTAGATTCCAGTGATAGCCTATCCTTGACTCTCTCTTCTCTCTCAGATTCTCGCATGCGAAATCTGAGCTCTGATGTAACTCCCCCATTTTCCCATGGTTATATTTACTTGATCTTGAATGTCTCCTACCCAATAGACATTCTCTGTGTCTGGTTTTGTTACCATCATCTGAGATGCTGTCCCTGCTGGTTCAATCATTATACCTTGGGGCGTGCACAATATTTACGATCCTAATTTACATAATGCATCCCTTCCTATTAAATTTACTGGTGTGGTGTCCGATACCAAGATGAACGCACATCCGTGCAGCTGTAGCATCACAGGAGCAGTCATAGGAATTAACTGCATTTGTACCGAGAATCCTACAGTTTTGGCAAATGTCATGCCATAGGGAGGTGAGAGGCATATTTTGAACTTACACATGTATAAATTGGTCCTGTGTCCACCATCATTGGTGCGCCTATTGTTTATTAGAACCTGCAGTATTGGTTCCTCATCAGCTTGGTTGGTGATTGCTACAAGCTGACCCTCCCCCTGTGGGTTCCCTGGGCATCCCTAGTATCTCTGTCCCATCCAGGGTCTTGCCTGCTTTCGCTAGTTATTTCCCTGTCCATCCTGTCCCTTCCTTTGCTGCCTCTGCTGCCATACAGGGTAAGGTTTAAATGGGCAATCTTTTTTTAAATGACGCTCCTGATTGCATACCCAACATCGCATAGGCTCTCTCTGCGTTGACTGGGGAATCCGTGCTGCTGGATGTATGTAGGTTGTGGTTGTGGGCCCCTGTATTGACTGTTATTCCACCAATAAAGACAAGATGATTATAACTCCTTCAACCATAAGGTACATTTCTCCCACAGTACCAATTCAAGGTCATGCCTTTTGGACTTTTGAATGAGCCTGCCACATTCCAAAGATTTATGAATACTGTGCTGGTGGGCCTAGTTTAAAACTGTTGCATGGTCTACCTAGATGACATTGTGGTGGCCTACACCTTCGAGGACCTCAGCAAGGCACTGGCTTGTTAAGCAGATGCAGGACCCTCAAGCTCGATAAGTGCCAAACCATCTCTCTGCTACTTGGGCTACAAGATAACTCCTGATGGTTTGAGTCCAGATGAGAATAAAATTAACACCATCAAAGACTTTCCGCTACCATCTACTCTAAAGCAAGTCAAACAGTTCTGGGGAATGAGTGGGTACAGATGCTTTGTGACTGGGTACTCTAAATTTGCACTCATCACTCATCACTAACTAGAGAGGGCATGTGGAGTGATGATTGTCAAGACGCGCTGGACTCATCTTCTGGAAGTTGAAGATGTGCACAGCACCAATCTTAGTCCTTGCTGACTTTGAAAAGCAATTTGCTATTAGTAGCATAAAATATGCATGTCCATATTTGCATTTCAATAATAATACATTTTAAGTAAAAGTGCGACTTCCCCACGAGCCGGCGAATTGTATCTGTCATAGACTTGTGTGTATCGTCTTCTGTAGTTGCTGTAGCCATTGGTATCCTCGTCTTCAGTATAAATGCCAGACCATTTTATTTGCAATCTTTGCAAGATGTGGTTCAGTTTTACTAATAACTCATAATGTGTAGTAAATTGTAGTAACAGCAATACTACATAAATAAACTTCATTTTCACACTTTGTGCTGCAGGTATACAAGGATTGTTACTTTGTTCATTGAATTAGACACTGGAAGTATATGAGTAAACTCAGAAAATAGTGGTTTAGTAATGGTAATACTACATTTAGAAACATAGCTGTAAAATTATTTGTCATCATCCACTTGCATGAGATGCTGAACAGCAGGACTCTGAACACACTCTTGCACATTTGCCTGCCGTCATCTCCTCTGTTAGATTCCTTGTATTCTCCCCCAAATGAATAATCATCATTCCTTCCTCTCAGTAAGACATGACTGAAGTTATAGTCCTCATTTGATCCATAGATTGGAATTCATTACTACCAGCCATTGAATAACCTTATGTACCTCTTCAGGCTAACGAAAAGGTAACTGAAACTCACAGGGCCAAACTCCAAGCTGATTTTGGAGGGGGGAGAAGCAGGAGGAACAGCTTGTAGTTTTTTAAACCTTGAAGTTCCATCCAAAAGCCATTTTCCATTTGCATTTTTTATTTATTTAACCATTTGTATTTGTTTAAAATGTTGAATATCTATATATTGTATATTTGTATATCTTGACACGTACTTATTACTTTGTGACACCGAAATGTAAGATGGAAATGAGGGATTAGGGAACATGATTCAGTTTGTGCACAGAAGTTGAATTAAATGATGCACACATTAATTGGATCATTTATAATGTATTTACTTGTTTTGTCCTCTCCCGCTCTGATACAGAGGATAATAAATGCAATATATCATGATAGCCATAATGTTACAGAAAGGGATATGCTCATACACTAGTAAGATTTTTGTTTTTTAACAGGTCCTGCTTAAAGCGAGGATGGCAAAGATCTACTCTGATCATGTCCGTGCCCCAGACATCCGCATCCAAGGGCAAAGTCATGATGAAAGAATACGATGGTGAACACTTTGAAACTGAACACATCTTTCGATGGATGACTTCACATGTGGCTCAACGAATCAAAACACTACAACAGCCAAGCCATCTAGCAGAAGAGTGGTGTCCTGATCAAGATCACCCAGTGAAAATGTTTTTGTTTGCCCACTTGTCCCAGCCTCCAGCATTTTTCTCCTCCCTCTCTGTCAAATTCACAGGTCGAATTGAATTTATCTTTGTTGACATACGACAGTGGAATAACTACAGTGCTCTTTTAGAGATTGGAGTGAAAAACAGTCCTGCCTATATCCTTATGATGCCTGAAGGAATTTATCAGTATGGTAACAGGTAAATTATGAAAAATATATGGTTTTTGACATTGCAAGAAATCAGTAAATTGAATTAAGAGGGTCAAATACAATGCATATGGATGAATAACAGGGCTGTAAGACAGTGTTGTTTATTCTGACATGTACAGACATTACGGCTAAGGATCTTGCTTATAACATGGTCACAATATCATTGGTGCAATCAAGATTATTTGCTTTGCCACAACTAATACCGACATTGAAGATGGGTTCAAACTAAAACAATTTTTTAGGAGGAAATTATTTAGTAAATGATATACTTTGGGTTTCCTATTGTTTTATATAACTGAATGGTTTGGGTAAATTAAAAGAGATTAACTTGTTTTAGCTAATGGTGTAATACAATGATTGATAGAAGAAGCCGAATAAGACTAAACCCTTATTCCTGCATTTAAAGTTGACAAAAGGACATTAAGGATATTGTCATAAACCAACAATTGCACTTTCGGAGGTTAAAATATGTGCTGTTAAGAGTAGCACCACATTTTTTGGATGAGATGTACATTATTATTAGTGGCCAAATGTTTTAACCATGTCATACTGCCTTTTGGGAGGTAGATATGAAAATTAATTTACATTAACATTTAGGGTATTTAGCACACTTGTCCAAAGTGACTTACAACAAGTAAATTTGTCAGAAGATAATTGATTTATCTGTGGGCTGTGGGCATGTGAACTATTGTAGAAGAACCAAGAAAAGCCTACTGGCTTTTCGGTTAGCCTAAAATATGGTGTTTACATACATATGTAGTTAAATAGACACTTGTTATTTCATCAGAAACCCATTAGCAACCAGGGAATAGTCCAGTCAGTGGAGTGTTGCATGATTTACGTGACAGTTGTCAACACTCTTTATATACTCTTTAATACAAGATAGAATGTATAAAGGTTTATCAATATCAATTGATTGTACTATTACTTGTATTATATCTCACTTTATATGTTGTCATATATTGTCTATGGACAAATATTCACTATACCTTCTCTTCTTTCTGCAGTACTGGAGAGTTCCTGTCTTTGGCTGCCATGGATACATTTCTGCGTTCTGTTCAACCAGAGGTTAATGACCTGTTTGTTCTCAGTCTGGTCATGGTTAATCTGCTGTCCTGGATGGACCTTTTCATAACGCAGGTATGATAATGACATTTCTTCTTAAGAAATAGGTCACATTTCAGGTTTATAAATATACTGGATTGAATTGCAAGTTTTTTGTTTTGTTTAAGTATCAGACATGAATTAAGAAGTTTCCTTTTAAATGCAGGGGGCAACAGTGAAAAGGTTTGTCGTTTTGATCAGAACCCTTGGAACTTATAACTCCTTACTCCTTGTCTCCTGGCTTCCTGTTCTGGTAAGAATTTATTCATGGCACTGCTCAGTCCAGTAGTTTTTTTTTTTTTTTTTTTCCCAAAAGGAGATTATCACCACCACAGTGAGCACATTGTTGCTTTCCAAGGCTATTAAACCAAACAAAATGCCGTAGTGTGTAGAATTTGGTAGCATCTAGAGGTGAGGTTGCAGATTGCAACCAACTGTTGCCTGCCACACTACCTGGGACACAACATACTTCTGTATGACCGTTCTACTAGATGCCACTAAATTCTACAAACCTCACCCTTAAATATGTAATATTTAAATAATAAATATAATGCAAACACAATTAATAATACATAGATGTTCTTTTTGATTGTTGAAGGTATTAATTCTCTGTTCTCATTCCAGGCACTCCTGCAGCTGCCATATCTGGAAAGTTTCTATGCATACAGTCTGAAGCTGCTGCGCTACATTGACACAACATCATTGGCCAGCTTAATTAGAGCTGACTGGATATTCTATTCCTCACACCCTGCCCTCTTCCTATTCACGTACCTAGCACATGGCTTGCTAGTTGACTATGTTGAGAAAAAGCGCTGTCCTTCAATGAGTGAAGGGGAAAGCGGTACAAATCAGGAATGGCTTACCAGTCTGTGGGATTGGTTCACCTCCTGCCTGCTGCATCCAATTGTCTCACTCCAGCAGGTTCCAGTTGACCAATCAGATTGGGATGATCCCAACTTCCTGGTTCAACGAATGGCATTTCCTGACCTTTGGCTGCACCCTCTGGTGAATGTAGATTATATCAAAGCTCTACCAACTTGGAATTTCAGTGCTATCAATCAACAAAGCAGGGAGGAGTCAAGGGCAGAGAGAACTGATTCAGTAAAAGGTGGTGAAAAGCAGGGTTTTATACCCAACGTCCACGTAAGGCAAGTTAATATCTCAGAGGAAAGTGAGTTAAGTAAATGTCCAAATTGTTTACCAAATCAAATTAGTAAAAATTCAAATCAGAATGTTAGTTTGAATAACTTTGTTATACAAAATCCAAATGATGAAATCGGTAACATAAGTAACACATGCCAGTGTGACTGTGATGTTAATTTAACAGTCACTTGTTGTTGCCAAGAAGATGGACCATTAGGATCAACAGCAAGAAGACACCAGGTTGGGCTGGATCCAAAGCTACTCTGTCCACACTATCAGCAGTGTGATTGGTCTGTGTGGCCACAAGGCACGATACATTGTTTAGAATGTGTGGTTTGTTTAGAGAACTTTTCTTGCAAGGAGTTGCTAATGAATTTGCCTTGTGGACATGCCTTCCATCAGCAATGCATTGTGGTCTGGCTGGTAGGTAGCAGACACTGCTGCCCAGTCTGCCGTTGGCCTAGTTATAAGAGTAAACCTCTGAACCTAACAGGTGTGGCTAAAAATTAAATAGACAGAATTGTATTGATAGCGTTTTTGACTCTTCCATGCATAACTTGACTTATTCTAATGTGGTAGTTTGTCTTCATCTTATGTCTGATCCCTCCTAACTTTCTTCTCTATATATTCTAGAGATGTATTGAACAATAAAACTTTAACTGAAGCAGATTTTTTTATTATTTGTTTGCAGGGAATTCCTACCAACAATACAGCATAAAGAATACATCTTTAAATGTAGTTGGCCGTCAGGTTGTTGCTGTATTACTGTTACTAAACCACTGTGGTCAGAATTCACTCAGGCATATAATTATTGGCATCACCAAACCACAGGCGGGAACAGCATTTCAACAGTTTTCAGAACATTGACCTCTTAACAGGCAATTGGGTTTATTGGAAGAGGTTAGTATTATAAAACACTCCACATGCAATACATAATGGCTCGGTTTCAATGTTAAGAAATTAGTTTGGGACAAAAACACTGTACACAACCAAAAATACAGAATGATTACATACATTCGTAACTTGGATGAGAAACTGTTCAGCCCATGTTTTTGCGATTTCCATAACCTCTTCTATGGGAGTCTTTCCAGTCATCCCAATTTCTGGCTTTAACCAAGGCCTCCTCATCATCATTTTCCACCCGTTTCTCTTTCATTTCATCCTCATGATCTTTAGCATCCACATTCTCTTCAGCAGCAGCCCTCTTGGGCATTCCTTGATCGGGTAGGACCCCACGTTTCTGATGTTGTTCATACCAGTCATCTACTGTCATTGT
Organism: Phycis blennoides; assembly: GCA_900302315.1. NCBI lineage: Eukaryota > Metazoa > Chordata > Actinopteri > Gadiformes > Phycidae > Phycis > Phycis blennoides. The sequence goes on from OMKI01056158.1 coordinate 28,657, forward strand.
GGGAAGACTTGGGTAACCTGCTCCAAACACTTGTGCCTGTTGAATAAACACATTAGTTTGCAATTTCATATTGAACATACCCATCTCAAATATGCAAACATTAACACTAGAACAAAATATCCATGTTCTTACCTGTACAGCATCTTTGGTCAAAACAAAAGGTTTCATAGGTGGCCTTGATGGATGTTTACACTTGTGGGGTCCTGTTGGAATGTCCATTCTCTTCAAAATCTCCAGCTCTTGGTCAATGCTCTCAATTTCCTCAAGAGCTATTGTGATCCATTTCTTTACAGTAAGAAGATAGAAGTCACGGACAACTTCTTCATCTGCCGTTTCACTGTCGACAGATTTTTTAATTTCTACTAATCTATCCTCTGTCATTTTTTTCTGTCTGTATCTTTCAATCTTGGCTTGTCTCTGCACTGCCATGGCTATGAGGTCTGATGAGTTGGTGGAGGCTGAGGACTAAGAAAATTTATATTTTAGTATACATCCTTTGATCCTTGTCGACAATCTCAATGCCATGAATCCTTTATGAAACAATGGTGATCATTGGTCAGCCAGATGAACAGCCAACATTTTCGGTTTGCTGTTCATCCGAGTTCACAATGAGTATTTCTAAATGTAAATGCAAAACAAAAATACTCAAGCCATTCTCTGAATATATTATAGTACATCAAACGTACAAAAAACTACTTTATGACTTGAAGAAAAACAAAAAAGCACTGTTCCAATTATCTTATGTTATTTTACCGTGCATTTCGGTATAAAGTAGTTCTCTAAATAAGGAAACAGATTTGTACCGTCACATTTCGTATAGCTACAAATTGTCTTGTACATCAGAATGCATCATGGGATTATTTGACGGCGATACTGCGCCATTTCGAGCGCACTCCAAGAGAGTTGTAGTAATGTAAAATCCTAAATAGACGTAAATATACCTTATCCTAGGCTAATCAAAACGTTTTGCCACGTCTCGCATTAGAAACACTTGGAATTTCAAACACAATGTCACCACATTATGAGAAATAAGTTCACGATTAATTACTTGACCAAAACACTTTCAAAAATGAACATTCTTGTGCTCCGATACTTTGGAAATGGAGATCATTGAGATGATGTCCCGATGTACAGGCCCTATTGGTAACAGCCCGATAACACTGCACTAGGGCACAACTGCACCAATTCGAAAAAAGACAGTATATGTGCTGCTCGATTTGGCCTTGAGGGGGAACAAAGTCTCCGTTCCGTTTAGTCAACGTAACCTCTTGTTTTGTTATGATTTCTTAGTGTACACATTTATATTTGGCATGTCAAATTTGCTAATAATATCGCAGCTGTAAATAGCTACATTTATTTAAATAATGCTTTGTTTGCCTACCGTCATAGATCATTGGCTAAGCGAGCAAAAAGCCAGTAGTATCTGGGCTGATTGTGCTAGAATGAGGGGTTACTGCCTTTCTGGGATTACTTTTAGTTTGTTTACCTTTGTTGTAGACTGTGTAGTTTTTGACTCTTCGTCCGTTTCCATTGGGGATTTGGGGAGTTTGAAATCGGATACATTATATTCTTTGCATCTTCTAAGAAATTCATTAAAGTACCCCCGTGCCATGTTTACGATTTCTACGCGGCGGTCTCGGTTGGTCAACTTCATTGTTAGACCCCCTAGCAGTGCCGGCAACAGGAGATATTTAATATCTGTCGTCGCCATTTCTTCTAATAGCTCGTTACGACTAAACAGTTCAAGCTGAGCAACCATTCGCGTAACATCTTCCAACGCCGTTATCCCGCGTTTAATTTTAACTTGGACGTTGTTTGATCCAATTGGCTCATTTGTGGTGTCTACTTCTTCAAATATTTTCCATCCACAATTTAACAACTCAGACAACTTGTATGGTTTCGCATTGGTATCTTCTGTTTGGTAAGAGCTGCCCGATTCAGCCATTTTGCCTTTCATCAGGTCTAAAGCTTACATTAACGCGATACTTTGGGCAAACGTGAAGTCTATCTTCTTCTTTGTCAAATTTCTCTGTACATTAGGCACCGGTTGGCAAACTGCTGCCATCTACTGTCAATCAACATAATTACACAAAAAGGTTGGTTCTCTTATGTTTATCAGTAGATTTACTCAGGAGTGACATACATGGTATATTCTTACATACATATACATACAATGATCATGGTAAACAATCAAAGTAAGTTATTGTGGTACATACGTTATGTAGGGTACCAGAGTGCACCATTGTAATAGGGGGACCAGAATCCCAATATAATGCACAACTCCCTTTCTATCTCCGTTAAGTCGGCTGATACAATTGCTAAAGGCTTTTTTCCACCGTCGACACTTTGAAGATATTGCATTTTGTGCTGCGGTTATGCATCCATTAACTTCTCGTGCCAAGTTAATCAAATCATAGATTGTTGCTTGGGTAAGTATTAAACTTTGATTAATGTTATTGCACCGCAAAAGAAAAATTGATTTGAAAAAACTCGAACTTGATTTTCTTCCAACCGCTTACGGCTTCCGTCCTTTCCGTTCGAATTAAGTAAACGTTAACTTTACGACGTTCACTGACATTCGTGGTAATCCAGAAGAACACCTTCATTGCAGAACTGTGAGGTACTTTGTCGTAGAACTCGATGTAAAACTCAATATGCCTTAATAGCAACAATTGTGTTTTGTAATGTACATATATACTGCTCCAGTCAACAGTTTGTGAAGGAACGTGAAATAACTAATGGCTTAATAGTTAATGTTAACTATCATCATGTCATCGTGGGTCATTTAACTGTCAGGGAAATGCATTCAAAAGGGCATAAGATCCCAACCTGCGGCGAAACCAGCAACCAATTTGAGGATGCAAGGAAGCAAACGTCCAAAGTGTTTGTAGCTGCACCTCTCGGACTACTACTACCGTACGAGTGTTTAGCACTCGGATGGTGCGTTCCGAAAGTCCATGGCTGCGTTCCGATTATTTTCCTAAGGCTCGAGCTCCATCAGCTCGAGCTGATTCCTGCATCATCGAAAACTAGCAGAAATCGTCGAGCACGACGTCGAGCCGACGATAACCCTAACCCTCCAACTAATAGGTCTAACTCAACAATAGATGAAGCGATCGTCAAAACATTGCATAACAGGGTTTGAAGTCAACTTCATATTCACTATAGTTTCTGCTTTGGTAGCTAACTCAAAAAAGGGCTTAAAGACTATAGGGCTTGTGCATCAGAATCCATCATGGGGTTTTTTTTTGGCGATACTCTGCCATTTCGAGAATACTCAATAAGAGAGTTGGAGTAATATAAAATCCTAAATAAATGTAAATATACCGTATCCTAGGCTAATCAAAACCATGTTTTGACACATCTCATATAAGAAGAACTGGACATCATGATGTACAAGCCTATGGGTGATCAAACCTTTGTCACTATCTCACATGGCTTCACTAACATCCATGCAGCATTTTAAAGATGAGCAGTGCTGTTGGAAATTAAGCTGACATCAATATTTTTAATCAACTCATAATGAATTCCTTTTCATTTCTGAAATGCTTGATGATATTGTAGCAAACTACAACATCACATAATTGCTATGTGGATGATGCCAGTGGCTTTCAGATCCATTCATTGGTCCATGTCTGACTGTTATGGCAGCGTTTAAGTTGTGATAACTGTGACTCTGTTAAAGGCCGTGGTGCAGGTTAAACACCACTTTCGATTAATGGGTACATAAAGCACTCAAGATATGTATATGAAGTTAGAAATGTCCAAAATGGTGTTAAAGTCCAGTTTTTTGTAGTTTTTGGTAGTAACGGTTATTTTTAATGCAATTCGGCGATGGCCCACAGCCATATAATTTCGAACCGGTTAGACGTGAGAGGGCGAATGAGGAAATGCGTGATTATGTTGGCAAACTACCCATAGAAAGAACAACTGTTCAAACTTATATCGGAAGTGGCGCCTGCCCTGTCAGCGACTCGCTACCAGCAGTGTGAATGTGTTTGTCCGTGTCTTGTTTTACCGTCGTGTCACTGTTTTGAACGCAAGAATCACATGCAATATCCCGGGATTTAAAGTGCACGCGTTTGGACTTATGTGGCTAGTTATATTGGAGTGGGTTTATTCGCATGAAGGTACAAGGCTTTGGAGTGTCTGACCCAGCAGCAGTCATCTCCTACAGCATGGGTGAACTCTACAGCATTTGGGATACAATGGCAAACTGTGGCTATCCACGCTTGGATTTACCTCCGGAGTTAATGCGAAGGAAAAGACGACGGTGAGGAACAGGCTCAGGAAGCACAGGCCTGTCCTACCATCTGTAATTATGGGCAACGTGCGCTTCCGTAGTCAACAAAGTTGATGAACTTGCAGCGCTTGTGAAGTATGATCGGCTGTACCGACAGTGCA
>OMKI01056159.1:0-15462 GCA_900302315.1 Phycis blennoides
CTTTATAGAATCCAACGTGAAAAAATACCAGACCTCCAACCAAAGTCACACTCCCAAAACACACAGCCTTCTGGGACAAATAAAGAAAATCTTATCACATTGCCAATAATTACTTACATTTTTTACTTGCTTACTACAGATCAGAAGATTCCAGGTTTGACTCCTGGCTGGCTCGGGTAACAATTTCTCTCCCTAACACCAACAAGCTAGGGTAAGCAATTGGAAGAAATCAGTGAAGTCAGCGGTTTAAAGAATCCAACTTAAAAAAGTCCAGGCCTCGAACCAAAGCCACACCCTCAAAAGACCCAGCCTACTGGGACTAATACAGGAAACCTTATCATGTTGCCAATAATGACTATTTTTTTTTACTTTCTAACATATCCGGATAGTTATTTGTAAAGGGCCAGTGGCGCAATGGATAACGCGTCTGACTACGGATCAGGAGATTCCAGGTTCGACTCCTGGCTGGCTCGGTTAAACTTTTCCCACCCTCACACCAACAAGCAAGGATAGGATATTGGAAGAAATCAGTGAGGTAAGCGGTTGAAAGCATCCAACTGAAAAAATACCAGGCCTCCAACCAAAGTCACACTCCCAAAACACACAGCCTTCTGGGACAAATAAAGAAAATCTTATCGCATTGCCAATAATTACTTACATTTTTTACTTGCAAACATATCCAGATAATTATTTGTAAAGGGCCAGTGGCGCAATGGATAACACGTCTGACTACAGATCAGAAGATTCCAGGTTTGACTCCTGGCTGGCTCGGGTAACAATTTCTCTCCCTAACACCAACAAGCTAGGGTAAGCAATTGGAAGAAATCAGTGAGGTAAGCGGTTGAAAGCATCCAACTGAAAAAATACCAGGCCTCCAACCAAAGCCACACCCCCAAAACAAACAGCCTTCTGCCACTAATACAGGAAATCTTAGCACAATGGCAATAATTACTTACATTTTTTACTTTCTAACATATCCGGATAATTATTTGCAAAAGGCCAGTGGCGCAATGGATAACGTGTCTGACTACGGATCAGAAGATTCCTGGCTGGCTCAGGTAAAGATTTCCAACCCTCACACCAACCAACAAGCAAGGATAGGATATTGGAAGAAATCAGTGAGGTAAGCGGTTGAAAGCATCCAACTGAAAAAATACCAGGCCTCCAACCAAAGCCACACCCCCAAAACAAACAGCCTTCTGCCACTAATACAGGAAATCTTAGCACAATGGCAATAATTACTTACATTTTTTACTTTCTAACATATCCGGATAATTATTTGTAAAGGGCCAGTGGCGCAATGGATAACGTGTCTGACTACGGATCAGAAGATTCCAGGTTCGACTCCTGGCTGGCTCGGGTAACAATTTCTCTCCCTAACACCAACAAGCTAGGATAGGATATTGGAAGAAATCAGTGAGGTAAGCGGTTGAAAGCATCCAACTGAAAAAATACCAGGCCTCCAACCAAAGTCACACAGCCTTCTGCGACTAATACAGGAAACCTTATCACATTGCCAATAATTACTTACATTTTTTACTTTCTAACATATCCGGATAATTTTTTGCAAAGGGCCAGTGGCGCAATGGATAACGTGTCTGACTACGGATCAGAAGATTCCTGGCTGGCTCGGGTAAAGATTTCCAACCCTCACACCAACAAGCAAGGATAGGATATTGGAAGAAATCAGTGAGGTAAGCGGTTGAAAGCATCCAACTGAAAAAATACCAGGCCTCCAACCAAAGTCACACTCCCAAAACACACAGCCTTCTGGGACAAATAAAGAAAATCTTATCACATTGCCAATAATTACTTACATTTTTTACTTGCTAACATATCCGGATAATTATTTGTAAAGGGCCAGTGGCGCAATGAATAACTCGTCTGACTACGGATCAGAAGATTCCAGGTTCAACTCCTGGCTGACTTGGGTAACAATTTCCCTCCCTTACACCAACAAGCTGAGAGTAAGCAATTGGGTGAAGTCAGTGATTTAAAGAATCCAACTTATAAAAGTCCAGGCCTCGAACCAAAGCCACACCCTCAAAAGACCCAGCCTACTGGGACTAATACAGGAAACCTTATCATGTTGCCAATAATGACTATTTTTTTTAACTTTCTAACATATCCGGATAGTTATTTGTAAAGGGCCAGTGGCGCAATGGATAACGCGTCTGACTACGGATCAGAAGATTCCAGGTTCGACTCCTGGCTGGCTCGGTTAAAGTTTTCCCACCCTCACACCAACAAGCAAGGATAGGATATTGGAAGAAATCAGTGAGGTAAGCGGTTGAAAGCATCCAACTGAAAAAATACCAGGCCTCCAACCAAAGTCATACCCCCAAAACACACAACCATCCTGCTCGCCTTAGTAATGTTTCTGTCTCACCTTGTGGGGGACTCTGGTCATGGGCTCAGTGCATGCAAGGTATCCTGCTAGGTAAGTATACGCACAGGTAAGCCCACAGATTAATTGCGCTGCTTGTTGCAGGCCTGGGATAACCCCAGATACCCATTTTTTTACTTGGTATTTTTTTGAAGAAATGAGTGAAGTCAGCGGTTGAAAGCATGCAACTGAAAAAATACCAGGCCTCCAACCAAAGCCACATTCCCAAAACACACAACCCTCTGGGAGTAATAATGAGAATCTCCTGACATTGCCAATAATTACTTGCATTTTTTTACATTCTAACATATCCGGTTAGTTTTTCTCATCATGAAATGCATGAAAATGTATTTATTTCCACTATAACGTTTTCATTTGCAAGATTTAAATCACAAACACATTTAAAGCTTGTCACATTTGTTGAAATTCTCTTTACATCTAAACTGAAATCAAGACATCAAATGCTCTAATAAAAAAATACCAAGTAAAAAAATGGGGCTGTCTCAGGCCTGCAACAAGCGGGGAAATAAATTTGTTCGGCTTACCTATGTGTATACTTAGCTACCAGGATACCTGCATGCACTCAGCCCATGACCAGAGTCTCCCACAAGGAGAGACAGACCCATTACTTAAGCTAGCGGGATGGTCTTGTGTTTTGGGGGTGTGGCTTCTAATTGCCTATACTTGCTTGTTGGTGTGAGGAAGGGAAAACTTTAACCGAGCCAGCCAGGAGTCGAACCTAGAATCTTCTGATCCATAGTCAAACACGTTATCCATTGTGCCACTAGCCCTCGACAAACTCTTTAGTTTCAGGAGACGACCCTGTTAAAACTACCCTGCTGCCCTTCCCCCGAGAGATTTAAAAAAACAATAATGCAAGCACAATGGTTCAGTGTTAACCGTGTGTTAGTGAGCATCCTGCTCAGAAACATACCATCTGACATCAGCTTTGGGGCACACAGGGTAACTGAAGCGTTTCTCCACAGCACAGTTCTTCTCATAGCCCCAACAGGCCGACACATCCCCCAGGGCATCCTGTCGGAGGGCACGTGAGGAAACCTTAGGAAAAGGCACTAGCATATTCACAAGGGCTACAAAGTACCAATAAGAGGCAGAAAAATAATACAGTAGACAGGAGGCTTAGTGGACACATACCCCAAAACAGTAATTACACGTCTTTGTTTTCAACAAATACTGTTGTTGCTGTTGTGTTGTTCAAATACTCCAGCTCCACCTCTCTCTCTCTCTCTCTCTCTCTCTCTCTCTCTCTCTCTCTCTCTCTCTCTCTCTCTCTCTCTCTCTCTCTCTCTCTCTCTCTCTCTCTCCATAACTCTAACAATATTTCACGGGATATGAATACTGTTATTTAAGAAATTGTATGTACACCTATCTGCTGTCACTTAATGACACTTTATGGAAGGTGTCGTCAGTAACACAATCCACTTCAACCTCATATCCAAAGACAAACACACACACACACACACACACACACACACACACACACACACACACACACACCACAAAAAAGGCTCACATCTTACTTTAAAAGGGCAGAGAGGGTCCTGGTGGCAGAGCTTGGAGACTCTCTTGTTGTTGTGTAGAAAGTAGGGTATGTGCTCTGATGACAGAGACAAGCTGCTGTAGTTAAACAGTGCTGGACGATGGCCAGGGTTCCCAGGCTCCACAGGGGCGATCCAAGTGGACAACACGACTATGGCCAGTGCTAGTAGCAGCAGCAGCATAGTCAGACAAGCCCCACATACATGTGAGACAATGACTGCTCTTCACAGCACTCTAAGTGAGAGGAGGGACAGAAAGGGCGAGACAAGAAGGGAGGAAAACAGTCAGACACGGTTTGAGGGTCAAGAACACCAAAGTGCACATAGTGCACATGGGTACCAGCTGGAGTGTGGGAACTAGACTCAAGGGAGCTTCAAGGGACTGTAGAGGCTTCAGGAAATATTAGTGACCGTTTTCCTGCGATTGTCTTGGCAGGCATAACGAAGCTAGGAGGAACCTGAGCTGCAGACAAAGTGTGAGAACACGCAATTTCAAATAAACAACCAGTGTAGGTGGCTTTTAGCGATTATGACTATGTTACATATACCGTACAACGTGGATGTGGGGGATCCTCCTCCGACCACTGAACTCCGTTATTTCCACAATTCAATGTAAATTACAAAACTGAAAGCATGGTAAATACGACGAGCCAGAGAAAACGCAATGGGCTGAACGTTTCTCTGAGAAGTGATGAAACCAGACCTCGACAAGCTAAGGAGTCCGAAAAGACTGAAGGGACAAGTTTATCCATGTCATTGTTGCCGGTTTATTTAATTCCTGTTTGGCAAAAACAATTCCCAATTTACTAAAGCACAACCACAGCTCAGAAAATATGAACCACCTTAACTATTTGACATTTAATTTCAGAAAACAAAACGATACGACGGTCAGGTCATAGCACACGATTACAGCCCGTCCAGCACGACTCATCACTGAGAAACACTTCAAGAAGACGTAAAAGTGGGAGTTTAATTAAAGGTCCAACAGAACACGTACCTGATTGGCCACTTCTTACCCTGGGCTACTCCTGAGATGTTGAGGTAGCAGGTCGCCATAACACCGGAAACCTGGTTCCGGTCAGCTGCAGCCATAGTGGGACACAAGAGGGAGCTGTTGGCCTGCAGCAACATGGGAAAGAGTGGAACACATGCTGGCTGTGGCACGACAGCTTTCCACGTGTATGAACAGACAATCAAGAAAGTCCAATTCAAACACGTAATGCTTATTTGCGTGCATGTACATGTATAGCTGGTGAGCAGGGCCACAACCTCGGTTGTTGGGTTAGAGGACAGCCTGGACAGGCAGTGTTGGAGAGGGGGATGAGAGACCAAAGAGATACCACCAAAGGGGCACATTCAGACACATTCAGAGCTCCTTTGTGCCAACATAGTCATATTCTGTAATAGTAATTGTATGCTATAAAGCGACCATCACCCACTATCATCACTATACATCTATTTGCATCTATTTTGTACTTATTCGGACAAAACTCACACATACTTAAAATGTATATCAAACGCAAGAGTGTGTGTGTCTGGGCAAGCGCTTACAATGTATTATTGGTACTGTGCCACCTACAAAAACGTAAATAACCACAGACAAAGGACAAAACATACGATAGACAGTGTCTAGGGTCTCTTGTCTCTGTAAAAGAGCAGAGAGCAGCATGGGTCTTTTTCTGGTTCTTCAAGTGTTGTCGATCTGGGTTTTCTACATGTTCCTGACGTTGCCCAAGTCCATCCTCAGCTCCTGAGCCTCCTCAGCCTTCTCCCTGTACACTTTTTTCACCGATCTCCAACAAAAACATAAATAAAGTAGCATTATCAATAGTAGTAATGCTGTGGCTGGCTATTGATTTTTACTTCTCATATTTAAAGGGTAGAGAAGGCACCATACAAAAACTCCAGGTAAATAAACCATTAGAAACTGGATCTTAACATTGTTTTGTAGGCATAGTGAAAATGTATGCACATTCAAGTATACAAGTAGTACAAGTATTTCAAGTACTACAAGTAATACAAGTATACAAGTATTTCAAGTACTACAAGTAATTACAAGTATACAAGTATTTCACAACACTGAGCTGTATAGTTGACTGGTGATGGTGATATAGTGCAAATTAACTGAAGAGGCTTAAATAATCCTAACATGGTACTTGAAACAAGGCCCGGGTCAGTGTCTACAACTGACTTATTTTTATTTCCATAGCCAAAGCAAAAATGCTCACTGCTTTCTCATTTTTGAGCTGAGAGTTAGAACGTTATTATTGGAAGGGGTTTGTAGCAGCACTACATCGAGAGTGAAGCACAAGTGTAGCAGGTTCTGTGAGGCCGAGAGAGAAAAGTAACGAGCCAGCCAGGAGTCGAACCTAGAATCTTCTGATCCGTAGTCAGACGCGTTATCCATTGCGCCACTGGCCCGATGAAAGTGGTGGCTTTTCTAACAAGAAAAAACTAACACATGGTCCCACTACCGCCAAACATCCTCCAATCAGAGTGGAGCTCCGCCTACTTTCTTTCACATTCATATTCAAATAGCAGAGTACTTAACATGACCACGTCCCACGTTGCTCGAAGATCATCCAAGTCCCTTCGCTGTTGTAAAAATCCATTCCACACCATACATTTGGTATACAATTACACCAAAATAGATCAAACCATATCAATAGGATTAGGCCCCCTCATTTGCGAAGTGTGTTTTAGGTCATTTCAAAAAGTTTGATAAACGCATTATTTTATTGCAATACTATGGTACTCAGAGTATATGCATTACGATGTTGCAAGATGCATCGCTATCACTGAATTCTAACCAATGCATTGAATGTGAAAAGTAGCCTAAAAGGTTTCTGGGTTTCTTTATTGCCAACACTTCAGCCTTCATCCAAGCCTCTGGGGACATTGCAGTCCTCGGCCCAGTAAGGTTATGCCTCTGGGGGGAGGTTTGCGAGCTAAAAGCAACGAGCCAGCCAGGAGTCGAACCTAGAATCTTCTGATCCGTAGTCAGACGCGTTATCCATTGCGCCACTGGCCCCATAAGGACCGGCGAACCCTCAGTGAAAAACACCCAAAAGCACAAAGGCCAAGACCTCCTGCATTACTTTTCCCCTCCAATAGGGGCAAAGCTCCATCCATCTCTCTACTACTTTACATGTACGTAGAGGCGATGTAAATCCAGTGTACAACGTAAAGTACAACATAATAACGACCGACTTTAGAACCGGCTGCATTTTACATTAATGGATTGACATGTGCATTCAAAGAGCAGTAACTCAAAAAGAAAACTGAGAAACTTGCTTTAGGCAGGTAAGTAAATGCCCAATATCTAGATAAATATAAGGTAAATGCCCTATATCTATATCTAGGTAAGCCAAAATCTATTTGGGAAATAGTCAGAGGTGTTTCCAGAAGTAACAAATTAAAAGCAACCATGAACCAGACTACTAATTAAACGCCTTCACCAACCAAATAAATGTTTATTATTTTTGTATGCATTTACAATTTATACAATTTAAAATCCATTCCCAAGGACTCAAAACAAAGATTATTATACTGCTGTTGTACTGATTTGGAGTTGACCAATTGTACAATAAAGCATGTTGTGAATTTTTGTAAATCAAGATCATTTGCAAATTAAGAAAAATGGGAAGTTGTACAGTGCAAAGATACCCTAACATTTCCTTCAGAAAAGATCTGTTGAATTGAATAATAATTGTTAAATAATAGTGTTTTCAATGTCCCAGGATTTAAGTCACCCATTACATTCTTCATATTTTGTAATCTGTATGTTATGATATAAAGTATCCTTCATCCCTTCTACACAAAACTTAAATAACACAACTAGACGAGCTCGGTGAAATAACAATCAAGATGAATAACATTTTATATTTCTTCTTGGAACAGTGTTGAAAAGAAGACGAAGGACATCCAGCCCCCACACCAGCCCCGTCCTTTAAAGTAAAATGAACTCCCTCCACGACGGTGTCCAGCGTCTCTCGTCTCTGTAAGAAGAGCACAGAGCAGCGCTGAGCCCCTGAGTCTATTTCTGGTTCTTCAGCAGCTCGTCGATCTGGGTTTTGTACATGTTCTTGACGTCGTCCAGGTCCATCCTCAGCTCCTGGGCCTCCTCGGCCTTCTCCCCGTACATCTGGAGGATGGTGTTGTGTCTCTGCTCCAGGTCCTGAGACACACAAACATCGCACAAAAGGTATGTTGGCTTTCGTGGATCCGTGTGAACAAACTCGCCCTGCTTGTAACCCATCAGCAAGAACAAAGATGATGTGGCTGCCGACCATTACTGCTTAATGTCTTTGGTCTTTCTCCTACTTGACAGCTTATCAGAATATTAATCAAGAGTTTTGTCTGCAAACTACAATGCTCCAACCCGACAGCAGTAGACACAGCACACGGCCCCCCATTTGGCCTCACAGCACACAATGTATTTGATTGTTGGTGGGGTTTTTTAACAGGCGTCAGTGGGTTCTTCTCAGTGGCTGCTCGCGGGCCGCCCCTCACCTTGAGCTGCACCTGGAGCTTGGGGATGTCCTTCACCAGGTGCTCCATGTCATCGTTCTGGTTGGTGAGCCGGACCACCTCCTCGGCCATGACAGAGCGACTCCGCTCTAGACTGGAGATCTCCAACTGACCGCACACACAGAGAGGGGGACGAGAACGTCACCAAGGAATGATCGCTATCTAGCTATCTCATGTCCCATCACATCCCTCATAAATCCTGTAAATCCCATCCATAATATCAGGTAACTGGTGCACAGAGCATTGGGCTATGAGGCAGATCCGATGTGCGTGTCAACTGATCCTCATCGAGGCCAGTGGGGTTCAGCTACCTGTAGCTGTGCAATCTCTCCTTCTCTCAGTTTGAGCTGCGACTGAAGGTTCTCCAGGATGCTGGAGCCTCCAGACAGCCTGGCCGCCTCGTACAGGTTGGTCCCACTGATGGACATGGGCATGACTCCCAGCGAGTGGTCCATAGAGTCATCCTTGGCAAAGAAAGACCCAAAAATTAAACACAACAACAACAATAATACATTCTGGCAAAGATCTTAGGTTTCGCAATTTGTTACCACAAAGTCAATTGGAGCTCTCATATATGAATTGACGTCAGTGATAACTCAGTGATACTTAAGCGGTAAAAGCTAGCGTGGGCTGTGTACCTGGGAGAACGTCGAGGCGTACAGGCCGGCATTATCTGCCCCACTGATGGAGCTGGAGCGGGACAGGGAGGGCGTGGAGGAGGCCGGGGGCTCCCCTACAGAGTGGGCCATGGACTTCCTCTCCTTGGGTCAGAAATTAAAAGTGTTGATGACCACTCATTAGAACATGAAGTTAACTTGGATGAGGTCAACATCCAGGAATATGGACGGACCTTCTCCTTGAGGGCCTCCTGGGCAAGGTAGCATTTCTTCTTTTCTTGTTCCACTTTCATCTTCTCCATCTCCAGCTGATTGGTCAGTAGCAGCTGGTGGGAGGAGAAAAACACAAGTTGTATGGCAATATAGCTTTCAAACTACTGCTTAATTACTTCATAAAATAAGGGCTTAATGATAATAATTGGAATGCTCGAAACTCGAAACAGCAAAAATCAAATCAAATCAAAACCTTCTTCTGACAAATGTACTTATTGTTAGTCGCTTTAGATAAAAGTGTCTGCTAAATGCCCTAAATGTAAATGTAATATGTGACTACTTGTATTTGTTTTATTTTCTATTTAAAAAAAAAAAAGGTAATTATTCATGTATCAATAATTATCAACATCTTATTGTAATCTAAGGCCATACCCGAGACTAAAGGAGAAACCAATAAAAGGAGAAACACTAACCTTTTCTTTCTTGGCATCTTCCAGCATGCGGCTGTGCTCTCCACGCAGGTTTTCCAGCTCCACATGCTCTCTGCACAGAGAAACACAAACAACATTTTGTTACACATTTCATATAGACCCTACCAATGGACAAAATGGTGTCAACACACAATGGAAATCAACATTGGCCAACTCTCAAGAAAAACAGGTCAGAGAAGGCAAACTTTAAGTATTTTTACATGTTTTTTATTTCCATAGTCAAACCAAAAAGCTTTCACTGGTATGTAATGATTAAGGCGTGACCAACAACTTTATACCAAAGGGTTTACAGCACCACACCAAAGAATCACTAAGACACAAGTGAAGATGTACACAGACTGCATGAGGCTGAGAGGGAAAAGTAACGAGCCAGCCAGGAGTCGAACCTAGAATCTTCTGATCCGTAGTCAGACGCGTTATCCATTGCGCCACTGGCCCGTGCCATTTTGACCAACAAAAGCCTGAGCACATGGCCCTGCTACCACCTGTGTGACATCGTCCATTGGGTTTGACCTCCACCCACTTCCTCTCATGTTGTTCTCACGTTAAAAGCATAGTACTTAACATGCCCGCAGAGCTTGGAAGTAATTTTAGACCGTTATGAATGTCCATAATATATGCCATTATGTATGGGGCTAATCAAATTGATATTGTCTTTGTATCTATATTCTATTAACCATAAAATGATCCCCATGAAAACGACAAATTACATACATTTCTCTAATTAGACTCAACATACGCATAAAAAGTTTGAATTAAAAAACAGTTTCATGAAATTAGAAAGTCACACACAATTGTCCTCCCTTCATTCAAGCTCAACAGTTCCTGGGGACATCATGGTCCTCGGTACCGAAAAAAAAAGCTCTGGGGAAAAGTAACGAGCCAGCCAGGAGTCGAACCTGGAATCTTCTGATCCGTAGTCAGACGCGTTATCCATTGCGCCACTAGCCCATGATAATGAGCCCAACAAAAGCCTGAGCTCCCGCCTGTGTGACAGCCTCCACATCAGATTGGACCTCCACCCAGTTCCTCTCATGTTGTTCTCACATAAACACGCAGTACATAACATGCCCACAGAGTTTTAAAGTAATGTTTGACCGTTATGAATGTCCATAATATATTCCATTATGTATGGGGCAAATCAAAATGTATATTCTCTTGGAGCCTCTTACTAGTAAAATGTTTGTTTGATATCCAAAATGTATGCAAAACATGTGCCTGGGTTTATTTTATTCAATACATACGTATCGTACACATCAACTCATTAAAGTTCATGAGTCCTATGAGTTGGTTTTTTATTAACCACGAAATGATCCCCATGAAAACCACAATCTACATACATTTCTATAATTAGAATCAACATATGCATAAAAAGTTGTAATTAAAAAAACAGTTTCATGAAATTAGAAAGTTACACGCCCTCCCTTCATTCAAGCCCAACAGTTCCAACTTCCTAAAGCTCTGGGGAAAAGTGACGAGCCAGCCAGGAGTCGAACCTAGAATCTTCTGATCCGTAGTCAGACGCGTTATCCATTGCGCCACTGGCCCGATGAGACTGATGGCTTGTCTAACAAAAGAAAACTAAGCACATGGCCCCACTACCGCCTGTATGGCATCCTCCAATCAGAGTGGAGCTCTGCCTACTTCCTTTCATTCATATTCAAATAGAGTACTCAACATGACCACAGCCCACGTTGCTCGTAGATCATTCAAATTTGCTGTTGTAAACATCCATTCCACACCATACATATATAGTAGAGAATTACGCCAAAATAGATCAAACCATATCAATAAGGTAAGGATAAGGGACAGTCACTTGCAAAGTGTTTCTAAGTAGATTAAAATAAAATGTTTCATTACAATACTATAGATCTCAGAGTATATGCATTACGATGTTGCAAGATGCATCACTATCACTGAAATCAAACTAATGTATTGAATGTGAAAAGTAGCCTAAAAAGTGTCTGTCTGTGTTTCTTTACTGCCAGCACTTCAGCCTTCATCCAAGCCTCTGGGGACATTATAATCCTCGGCACGGTAAGGATCTGCCTCTGGGGGAACGAGCTAAAAGCAACGAGCCAGCCAGGAGTCGAACCTAGAATCTTCTGATCCGTAGTCAGACGCGTTATCCATTGCGCCACTGGCCCACTGTGAGGACTGTGTTTTCCAACAACAAAGAGCCGACTGCACAAAGACTAGACCCTCCATGCTAACTTCTAGCTTGTTGGTGTGAGGGATGGAAAACTTTAACCAAGCCAGCCAGGAGTCAAACGTAGAATCTTCTGATCCGTAGTCAGACGCGTTATCCATTGCGCCACTGGCCCACTGTGAATACTGTGTTTTCTAACAACAAAGAGCCGAATGCACAAAGACTAGACCCTCCATGCCAACAGCTCCCACCCTCTCTGGTACTTCACATTGAGGCCTCTGACACCACACAGACCCTGCCCACGCATGACTCCTTTAAGCTCTAACTAGCGAAGGGACTTTTAAGGGGAAAAACAAGAGATGAGATGACTCATATTTTCTCTGGTTAGAAGACTTTAGAAAGCAATGGATATGACAGTAAATGACTGAAGTAAATGTTATCCAAGTGTTTCCTTATAGTTTGTTTATTTAGCCATGGAGGTAGTGGCCCTCAAATATATATATATAAAAAAAAAAAAAGAACTCTTAGGATCCACCTGATAAGAAATAAGGACTATGGGATCCCAAAGACTGCCACGGTTTCAATCCAGGACAGAGGCACAGGTATTTTTTTTGTCAGTGTGTGTTCAGTTTGTGACACGTTACCTGCTGCTGTCCTCCTCTAGTTTCTCCCTCTTGTTCTTCTCCGTGTCCAGCTGGACCACGTAACGACCCTTCTCCTTGCGCAGCAGCGAGTTCTGAGACTCCAGGGAAGCCAGCTGGGACCGCACGGCCATCACTTCCTCGGTGGCGGCGCGCTCCTGCTCCACGGCCACAGCCAGCTGCCCCTGGGCGTCCGCTGGTCCAACGGCCGAGACAGGAAAAGGATCGATTTACTGTGTGAGTTCAGTCAGGTTTCAGGACACACAGACACACATGCATGGGCACACACATGCACGCACACGCACACGCACAAACACACATCCTCACAGAGTCTGTCTGAAATGTTCTTCTCTAGCTTCTCCCATGAGGCAGTCTGGCCGCCCAGCGAGGCCTGTAGGTTCTCGATCTGCCTGAGTAGGGGCCGGGTGGCAGAGGTCATGCCCTGACTCAGCTCCTGGTTCCTGCTCTCCGCTTCCTGCAGCCTCTTCACGGGGAACAAAACAACAGGATTTGGGTGGTTAAAAGTGAACATATATAAAATATGAATACTTACTTGATCATGAGTTAGTTACTGAGGGTTATCGTCATACAGGTTTGCCCTGAGTCAGCACATTTCAAAAGGATCATCTCTTACCTGCTGCAGCTGGCTGATCTCCTCCCTCAGGTAGTCCTCCTTCCTGGCATGTTGCTGCTCCGCCCGCTGCAGGGCTACCCTCAGGTCTGCGACCTGCACCACCCAGGGGGACAGAAGGCAATTGTCTTACTGACAAACCCTTTACATTGTCATGTCCCTTGACTGTCACAATGCAGTCAGTGCAGTCATCAAAGAAGTATCACTCTCCTGTGGAGACAATCGCTCTTTGTAACTTGGCACTTAGTCAGAGATGTTGTATACTAGCAATGGTTAATCTAGCAATTGAAATGCTTGAAACTTGTTCTGGTGACTTTCTTACTGTATTAGCTGCAATGAAATGTTTTACCTTCTTATGACAAATGTACTCTTTGTAAGTCCCTTTGGATAAAAGCGTCTGCTAAATGCCCTAAATGTAAATGTAAATCTTTACATCACGGTTTAGTTTCCATGTTGCATAAGGAGTAGATACACCGTGTGCAGATACAGTATGTGCAGTATGTGTGTGTGTGTGTGTGTGTGTGTGTGTATGCGTGTGTCTCCAGGGCCCAAGCCCCTGGTATTACCTGATTGGCCAGAGCCTCCTGTTGTAACCGGCCCTCTTCCTGGGCCTTTTCCAGGGTGAGACTCAGCTGCTCCCTGGCCTGGGTCTCCCTGCTCAGAGCCACCTCCTGGGCTTCACTGTCCCTGCTGGCTCTGGCCTTATGGAGCTCCGCTAGCTCCCTGCACACAGAGGTGTAAAACAAGACCCCCCCCCCAGTCAGCCGCGCTTCAACCGCTTATTTACACATCCCGTGCAATTTCAGGAGGTGCGTGCAATTTCTCTTCCGGACGTGCAATTTCAGGAGGTGCCACGACACATCACAGAGGGCTGTGAGGACGCAATTCTTTTGTTCGCGAAAGTGTCGGATTCAAAGTCACCGTGAACCTTTCCCACCATCAAATCCTCCAGCTGCACACAACCTGGGTAACCTGTTGCATTACCCCCAGATCTGGTGAGACAGCATTTCAGAGCGTGTTTAGCAAAGCAATGTCTTTGGGGAGGTCTTTACTTGTAAGAGCTGTCCAAGGCTGCCTGGAGACTGCGGTTCTTCTCCTGCAGCTCCTCAGAGTCCATCTGCAGCCGTGTGGCCTCCTTCTCCTGGTGCTCCACCACGCCATTCAGCTTCTTGATGTTCTCCCTGTGCTGCTTCTCCACCTCCTCCTTCCCATCCAGAACCTGCAGGAAAGACAACAGAGACATTGTTCAGCATCAGGCCGGGAAAGAAACACTATATTGGCACAATACTTAAACAGAGTATTTTTCCTGAAGAATATAATTGGCCAATAAGAAGGTTTAAAAATACACAAACAAACAACTACCAACACAAACTAGAACCAAACAAACTTTTATCACACCAGGCAGGATAGCCTTCTCTCCGCGCTGTCCAGGCACTCAATGCCATACGACCTCGTGGTATAGGACACTGCTGTCCAACACCTCACAGTTTTATCTTGGTGAATACCACCCAGACCAGCAGTAGGCCGGCTCCTCCCCCCCGACCTGCTGAAGCTGTCTGTGCTCCTCCTCCAGCTCTCTGAGCCTCTTGCTCTGCTTGGAGGTCCTGGCATCGCTCTCCTTCTCCTTCACACGGAGCTTCTTGATGATGTTGCAGTGCTGTAGCTGCTGCTTGGACAGCTTTTCACCTGGACAACAACAAAAACGACAACGACCCTGAATACTCGGTGTGCTTGTGTTTTTACCAGGTACATTTGGATATTTAAATAATACCAAGCCAAGTACCTGAGGCCCAGTGTCCCACTGTAATGCTGTGATTAGTCTACAAAGCAAGCTGGCACCGCAGTGGTGGAATGAGCTCCCTGCCAATGTCAGGACTGCGGAGTCACTCCCCATCTTCCGGAAGAGACTCAAGACTCACTTTTTCGCAGTTCACCTGAACCCTGTATAACATCCATTCTCTACCTACCCTCATGCTCTTGTATGTTGTACGTCTTGGCACTTTATAATTCATCTTTGTAACTTGGCACTTAACCAGAGATGTTCTATACTAACAATGGTTAACCTAGCAATTGGAATGTTTGAAAATTGTTCTGGTGACTTGCTTACTGCATTAACAGCAATGAAATGTTTCAGCTTCTTCTGACAAATGTACTCATTGTGAGTCGCTTTGGTTAACAGCGCCTGCTGAATGCCCTAAATGTAAATGTAAAGCAGCATGAGTTCCTAGTGTAGAGGAGTGTGGCT
>OMKI01056168.1:0-13440 GCA_900302315.1 Phycis blennoides
ACGCCGCAGGGCCAGCTGCCCCCGCAGACGCAGGCCCACATGCCCATCCAGTCGCCCACGCCCCTCCAGGTGAAGGCGCAGGCGGGCCGCGCCCAGGTGCAGCTCCAGCAAGCCCCCCAGGTCGTCAGCGTGCCGGGCCTGCAGCCGCAGGTAGGGACAGGGCCGCGGGCTTCCCACAGTTCATGTGGATGTACTGTATGTTATGTTATGAATAGATGTTATGAATGGATCTATACAGACCCCTATGGTGTCACGACACTGCACTCGAGTTGGTGACCACTCGTGTGCAGTGTCGCGACATCATTTTGTGTTTTGAAGTGGGCCGTGTTTGTGGTGCACTCGTACGGCAAATTAGCGTCAGGAGTTCTTGGCCAGGAGTGCCTACAAACAAACGAAAGGAAATGGACTCACCGGGGAAGAGACGGATGATTCACGGCTCGCCTTCTGGAGCATCATTCAATAATATTAATTAAATACATTTCCGCTGTCGGGAGAGAAAACTCAAATTGTTGGTTTTTTTGGCTCGGCGGGCTGAGCTGCAGCTCCACTCCGAAGTGTCAGAAGGGCCCTCATAAATCTCCGCTGGCCCGTGGCCGGGATTTGCATCGCAAAGCAGACGGAATACCTGCGGTTTCCACGTCGAGATGACAAGAACACCCATGACTGAACATTTCTGGCCGAAGAAAGCAAAAAAAAAAAAAAAAATTCGGGTTTGTTTGCGGTTCCGAACCCTTACCGGAACAGTTTGCACAGCATTCCGGTCCGTCTGTCACCGGCAGAATGTATTGCTTGGTTTTTGAGTGGGTTTGTTTAGAATCAGTTTACCTCCAGCTGTTTTTCACTGTGTTCTTACAGTGGACTTACATTAAGTTCCAGTGACCCTTTTTGTCACTTCTGTCTTCTATTTAACAGCCTTTATTTTAATGGGTGATTATTTTGATAAATGTCATCACATGAAAGGTTGACAGTCGTATTGTGGCGCCTGCTATACCTCTATGCACTCTGATGTGTGTGTGCGTGCATGCGTGCGTGTGTGTGTGTGTGTGTGTGTAGATGGGCAACGTGGTGACCATCCAGACGGCCTCGGTCCAGGAGCAGCTCCAGAGGATCCAGCAGCTCAGGGAGCAGCAGCAGAAGAAGAAGAAGCTGGCGGCCGAGGCCAAGCGGGAGCAGACCCCTCACGCCGCCAGCCACCTCCTCCAGAAACAGGTGGGGGGAGGAGCCGGGCAGCGGGGGGACGCGGCGTGTCCGGGGGGGCGTAGGGTTCCTGGGGCGGCGGGGGTCCCTCTACAGGGAGGGGCTTGTTGCGTTATGTGGCAAATTGTAGTGGTCCACACCTGTACAATTATCCATGATGTGGTTATTAATGTTGTCAATTTGATTGTGTTGTGTGTGTGTGTGTGTGTGTGTGTGTGTGTGTGTGTTAGGTGGTGATGAAGCAGAATGCCGTCATCGAACATTTGAAGCAAAAGAAGACCATGACGCCTGCAGAGAGGGAGGAAAACCAGAGGTCAATACACTCACTCACTCACTCACCCACTCACTCACTCACTCACTCACCCTCAGACACACACACAACTCAATCCTGTGTGGTGGAAGGCCTGTGGTGTGTTTGTGACCCAGGGTACTATCACTATAGAAGTGGCCAGTGTACAATATTCCTGAATCACAAGGCTCCGGGAACCATCTCCGTGACCCCGACACGACCCTGGCAGCCTGGCAGGTTCCTGAGTTCACAGACAGTGTGTCTGAGCTGGAACTGTTCACACTGCACTGAAACATCAAGCTGGACTGAAGACGCGGCACACACACGCACACACGCACACACACAGCTACATGCCATGCAGATACGCACACACACACAGACCAAATGCATGCCCATAGAGACTAAATAAATAGACACAGTATAGGTAGGAGTGTGTGGGTTCCACATTCTGTGCTCTATTACATCTGACGTCTTGGTTGTATATTTTATTTGCAGTAGTATTTCACAGGCGTACTATGGTATCCTGACTCTTTACTGACCCTGTTTGCGTGTGTGTGTGCGTGCGCGTGTGTGTGTGTGTGTGTGTGTGTGCGTGTGCGTGTGCGTGTGTGTGTGTGGCCACCACCCGGTGTGCTCGACTCATTGGGAGTTGGCAAATGTAAGTCAACATGAGTCTGTCTTGTGGAGACAGAGCGCCCAGCGAGGCCTGCTGTGAATCAGCCTGCTCTCTGTAGTCCTAACGAGCGTTGGGCTGGAGGCCCACCCTGGCACCCTGCGGTGGGGGGGGGGGGGGTAAACTCCTTCAGGCCTCTCAGCCGTCCACTCGGACTGGACGAGGACCGACACGAGACACGGCGACTGTGGTGCCGATGACACCGCGTGACCCACCGCCCCCCCTCATGTCCCCCTCACGCCCCCCTCACGTCTCCCCTGGGTGCCGTGTTTTGCAGGATGATTGCGTGCAACCAGGTGATGAAGTACGTCCTGGACCGCATCGACCGCGACGAGAAGCAGGCGGCCAAGCGGCGGCGGAAGGAGGAGGTGGTGGAGCAGAAGAGGAGGAGCGCCACGGCCAGCAGGCTGTCCACGCTGCTCTACCGCCACAAGGAGAGCCTCAAGACGGAGATCCTGAAGAAGCGCGCGCTTCTCGACAAGGAGCTGCAGCTGCAGGCCCAGGTAGAGCGGGTCACCTCTGGTGTAGCGGGTCGACGTCGGGTAGAGCGGGTCTGACTCAGGTAGAGCGGGTCACCTCGAGTGGAGCGGGTCTGACTCGGGTAGAGCGGGTCGCCTCGGGTGGTCGGATAGAGCGGGTCTGACCTGGGTAGAGCGAGTCGCCTCAGGTAGATTATTATCAAATAAGTAATTTGTCAAGGACAAATCCAAGACACCTGCAGCGTAATGCTTCAGACATTCCTTTTGTTCTTTCATTGGTTTATGGATAATGACATGAATACGTCAGTGTTTCTTGGCTGTCGTGTCTCAAGGGTGGGTAAGGGTAACCTGCCTCCCTGCCCCTGTAGGAGGAGCTGAAGAGAGACCTGCTGCGCATGCGGAGGGAGAAGGAGAAGGAGAGGGCGCAGGCCGCCGCCCACAACACCCAACAACAACAACAGCACCACCACGCCCCCGGACACGCCCCCTTCAGCAAGGGACACGCCCCCTCCGCCCCCGCCCCGCACCACCACCACCACCACCAGCAGCAGCAGCAGCACCACCTCAGCTCCGCCTCCCCGCTCGGCGCCGGCCCGCCCGCCACCGGCCACAAGCGGAAGCGCGAGAGCCCCACGGCCACGGTGGCCACGGTGGCCGCCGCTGCCACCGCCAAGTGCAAGAGGAAGAGGATGATCTCCACCACCAGCTCCAAGGAGAACCGGAAGGACACCAAGCTGTACTGCGTCTGCAAGACGCCCTACGACGAGTCCAAGTGAGCCCCCGCAAACACACACACACACACTCTGGTCCAGCATGGCCGCGGACGGCTCCCTCCCTGTCAGGAGAGCCTGTACAGCCCGCCAGAACCACCAGAACCCTGGTCCACAACGCAGATATTGTTGCCTCCAGCTAGCTTCCCCCCCCCCCCCCTCTGATCTGCAGTGACTTGTATTTGGTAACAACACCGGGTGGGTTCTGCCCCCGTGCAGGTTCTACATTGGCTGTGACCTGTGTACCAACTGGTACCACGGCGAGTGTGTGGGCATCACGGAGAAGGAGGCCAAGAAGATGGACGACTACATCTGCGCCGAGTGCAAGCGGGCCCAGGAGGGCAACACGGAGGAGCTGTACTGCATCTGCCAGACGCCCTACGACGAGTCACAGTACGCCGGAAGCACGCCTACGCTCTGTTACGGTTTACTGTGTGGGCGCCAGTCAGGGTTAGGGCCTAGGCCAGTCGGGGTTAGGGCCTAGGCCAGCCGGGGTTAGGGCCTAGGCCAGCTGGGGTTAGGGCCTAGGCCAGCCGGGGTTAGGTCCTAGGCCAGCCGGGGTTAGGGCCTAGGCCAGCCGGGGTTAGGGCCTAGGCCAGCCGGGGTTAGGGCCTAGGCCAGTCGGGGTTAGGGTGACGTACGCCCGACCAGTTGGTTGCTATCAACCGTGACATGAGTCTCATTCAGTGTGAAACGCTTCACGACACGTCGACGGCGAGTCATGAGTCGGTGCGTTTTGTCTTCAGAGTGAGGACCAACGTCTCAGACCAAAGCGTGCAGAAAGTGAACGTTGCGGCGCTCGTTGAAACGCGCGGCCTTCACCGGCGCTCCCTCTGCGTCCCGGCAGGTTCTACATCGGCTGCGACCGCTGCCAGAACTGGTACCACGGCCGCTGCGTGGGCATCCTGCAGAGCGAGGCCACGCACATCGACCAGTACGTGTGTCCGCAGTGCCAGTCCACCGAGGACGCCATGACGGTGCTCACGCCGCTCACCGACAAGGACAACGACGGCCTGAGGAGGATCCTGCGCTCGCTGCAGGTGTGTGTGCGTGTGCGCGTGCGCGTGCGTGTGTGCGTGTGCGTGCGTGTGTGTGTTCTAATGTCAGACAACTGGTGCAAAAGCTTCATGAATGAAGATTTGGTCACATTCATGCATTTTTCTTCTTGGCTGCCTCTCAGACAAAGAGTGCAAAAAAAACAAAGTGTATCATTTTATTGTATTTGTATTGAATTGTACATTTGAAGACTTATTACTTGATTAATAAATGGGTCAATCAACCCTGAGTGATGGACAGCCCTCCATGTGTTGCTGTCGTCCTCTCTGCTTATCTCAGTTGGAGAGGAGTGGCGATGCGGGGGGAGAGGCCGTGAGACAACACAGAATTAGACTGGGGGAGGAGGGGGATAACATCTGTGTTGACCCACCTGCTTCCAGTATCACGGTTGCTCTGCTGTTTATTTAACTTGATCTTTCCGTTTTTCTCATGCATCTCGCTCTGTCTCTCTCTCTCTCTCCATCTGTCTCTCTCTCCGTCTGTCTCTCTCTCTCTCCATCTGTCTCTCTCTCAATCTCCGTCTGTCTCTCTCTCCATCTGTCTCTCTCTCTCTCTCCATCTGTCTCTCTCTCTCGTCTCTCTCTCTCCATCTGTCTCTCTCTCTCTCTCTCGTTCTCACTCTCTGTCTCTCTCGATCTCGCTCTGTCTGTTTCTCTCTCACTCTCCGTCTGTCTCTCTCTCTCTCCGTCTGTCTGTCTCTCTCTCTCTCTCTCTCTCTCTCTCTCTCCCTCTCTCTCTCTCTCTCTCTCTCTCTCTCTCTCTCTCTCTCTCTCTCTCTCTCTCTCTCTCTCTCTCTCTCTCTCTCTCTCTCCCCCCCCACCCCATAACTGTCAGGCCCATAAAATGGCGTGGCCGTTCCTGGAGCCCGTGGACACAAACGACGCCCCGGACTATTACCGCGTCATCAAGGAGCCCATGGGTGAGTGGCGGCCGAGGGGGCGGGGCCTGAACATAAAACCACGCCTTTTTTCAAACTAATGGGCAAACCTCGATTAGTTTGTTCCTGCTCCACTAAAAAGAACACAGAGATGTGGTCCATTGTTTGCAGCATCTTAATG
Source organism: Phycis blennoides (assembly GCA_900302315.1). Classification (NCBI taxonomy): domain Eukaryota; kingdom Metazoa; phylum Chordata; class Actinopteri; order Gadiformes; family Phycidae; genus Phycis; species Phycis blennoides. The sequence goes on from OMKI01056168.1 coordinate 5,523, forward strand.
CAGCTGTTTTCTTCTACTGTATTAATGAGGACCATGTCTCTTGCGATGTAACACGTCCCCGCACCTGTCATGGCGTCCCCTGGTAGGCTTTATGGTCTGTCTGTGGGGGGCCGCGGGTAATGTGATGGCTGTTTAGATTGTTGAGGTGTCTGCGTGAGGGGTCTCAGTATCCTACATAGTCCTACCAGCTGAAACAGCAGGTTCTCCTGCTCTTTAAAGCAAAACAAATCTGCAAAGTCTAGACTGTTTTTTAAATCTCCATCTTGTGGTTTACCATCTTGTGGACGGTAAGAAATGCGAATGAATGGATAGAACAGAAACAAATGGAGCATCTCTGATGTCCATTGATAGTTTATCAGTGTTGATCATGCATCAGGACAGCTCTAAAGGTGTCCCAGTATGTTCTCAAGACATGCATTCATCCTCGTAACACCTGAACTGCCCCCAGTTCCTAATTCACACATAAACACATACACACACAGCTACGAAAACACACGCGTAAAAGACCAACACGGGTCTGGGGGTCTCCCTGGGCGATGCCCCCCGGTCAGATGAAAGCCGTCGTGTACACGGGGTCTTGCATCAAGAGGCCCCTTTTTTTATTTCAATTCCACTTCCACGCAAACAAGCCGTTAATGAGCAGCACGCCTGTTGAAGCTGGGGTGTGGTGTGTGTGTGTGTGTGTGTGTGTGTGTGTGTGTGTGTGTGTGTGTGTGTGTGTGTGTGTGTGTGTGTGTGTGTGTGCCCGACTCCACCTCCACCCACCTACCTACCTCCACCCGCCCTGGGCTGGGGCTCCAGCGTAAGAGCCTGTTGGCTTCCCTTTAAACAAACAGAGGGCTGAACAGATCAGCGTGGTGGAGTGCTGTAGTCCAGAGTTGTAGGGAGGAAATCTGAATCCCAGAGAATAAAGAGCTCCTTGATATGGTGTGTGTGTGAGCGTGAGTGTTTGTTGGGTGGGTGTGTGTGTGTGTGTGTGTGTGTGTGTGTGTGTGTGTGTGTGTGTGTGTGTGTGTGTGTGTGTGTGTGTGTGTGTGTGTGTGTGTGTGTGTGTGTGTGTGTGTGTGTGTGTGTGTGTGTGTGTGTGTGTGTGTGAGAGAGAGAGTGGCAACAACAAACCCACCACTCAACCTCTGCTGCTGGCTGGGCCCTGGAATCTCTCAATCTCTCTCTCTCTCCCTGTGTGTGTGTGTGTGTGTGCCCGACTCCACCTCCACCCACCTACCTACCTCCACCCGCCCTGGGCTGGGGCTCCAGCGTAAGAGCCTGTTGGCTTCCCTTTAAACAAACAGAGGGCTGAACAGATCAGCGTGGTGGAGTGCTGTAGTCCAGAGTTGTAGGGAGGAAATCTGAATCCCAGAGAATAAAGAGCTCCTTGATATGGTGTGTGTGTGAGCGTGAGTGTTTGTTGGGTGGGTGTGTGTGAGTGTGTGTGTGTGTGTGTGTGTGTTGGGTGGGTGTGTGTGAGTGTGTGTTGGGTGGGGGTGTGTGTGTGTGTGTGTGTGTGTGTGTGTGTGTGTGTGTATGGAGGTGGTGTGTGTGTGTGTGTGTGTGGAGGTGGTGTGTGTGTGTGTGTGTGTGTGTGTCAGGCTAGTTATACTTCTTTCCTCCCCACCGTTTGAAGGGAATCAGCCCGGTTAGCCGTGTCTTTTTTTTTTTTTTTTCTCTCTCCTCCTCCAGCCTCCTATGTAGTGGTTCCTTGTTTAAAGCTGCCGTGTTTTCCTAGTAGGGTTTCTTTCCCTCCCTGATCCCAAACATCGAGCGGCACAGAACATCACCTGAGGAAAAACCCACCGCCGGGAGGTCAGGGAGAAGCCCTGGCGGCGGGCGGCCGGCAGACATGTGTTGTTCCCTCCCGCTCCGCTCCGTGTCCCTTGGCCGCGCCACGCGCTGACCCCCTGGTCTCCCCCCCCCCCCCCCCCCAGACCTCTCCACCATGGAGGAGCGGCTGCAGGGCCGAGACTACATCAAGCTGACGGAGTTCGTGGCGGACATGACCAAAATTTTCGACAACTGCCGCTACTACAACCCCAGTGACTCGCCCTTCTACCAGTGTGCCGAGGTCCTCGAGAACTTCTTCGTCCAGAAGCTCAAGGGCTTCAAAGCCAGCAGGTGAGGACCTTGAGACACACACACGCACACGCACACACACGCACACACACACACACACGCACCCGCACACACACACGCCCCCCCCGGCCCCCACGGGGGGGGGGGGGGGGGGGGGGGGGGGGGCTTTCAGCGACAGGTTTCAGGCGGTATCTCCTTCGGGAGGCCTGCCTTGGAGGGACGTACGGCCACGCCCCGTTAGATTATCAGAGGGAGGACCTGTTGGGTCCTCTTAGAGCTGCTGCTGCCATAGTGGTGGAGGTGCACCTGTAGGGCTTGATTTCCTCGCCCGAGAAGGCCCCCGGTCTGGGGTCCCCGGTCTGGGGCCTCGTGGTCTGGGGCCCCCGGTCTGGGGCCCCCGGTCTGGGGCCCCCGGTCTGGGGCCTCGTGGTCATTCCACTGTGATTTGTGTGATCAGATCTGATCTGGTCGTCCAGACATGACACTTCACTCTGAACGTCAAATATCCAAAAATATCTTGCAACCAAACGTATAATACCTGAACCTCCAATCTCGAATTTGCAAGAGAGAAGTGTCCTCTTTTGTTTAAGATGTAGTGGTTGTGTCTGTGAGGATGAGGAGAGTTGAAGCAGAGGTGACCAGGGTTCGTTCAGAAAGAACGGTAATGAAACGGTGGTGTGGTAAAGGTACAAAACACACTCTCACCATGTTCACTTGTAGAGATCTAGAAAACAGATGGAAGCAAGGTCCAGGAATTGCACCGGCCACCAGCCAATGGCTCATGACTTTGGCCATTTGGCAGGTAAAAAGAAATGTATGGTTGCATATTGATCACTTATTGATCATTTGTTGGCCGGTCGAGTCTTCCCCTCTGACAGGAGAAAGACTTAAACTCTCATTTAAACTGTGTGTGTTAATTGTGGACCCTGGCTGTGGAGGATAGTGGCATGAACACACCTCCCTGGTGTATCCAGGGGCTTCACGAGAGACGGCTCTTATTCATATTCTCCAGAGGCTGACATCAGCACATGATTTCATGTCCCTCCATGGCATCCTCAGCATCTCCACATGCCATAGAGGGCACCGACTAGCTGGTAGGGCCTCAGGATTTCAGCCAATCACACGATCGCCATCCACCGTCTGTTCACCACCGCGGCTGATTATTCAGAAGGCGCTGGCATCCTGATGGAAGGAATGCAGTGGAAACCAGTGTATTTATTAGCCTCTCTGAACACAGGCTCTGCTCTCCGGTCCGGAGAGCAGAGCCTGTGTTCAGAGAGGCTGTGTTCAGCCTGTGTTCTCAGTCTGGTACATTCATCACTAAAGCATTGATTTGTCAGTGATGCGGCCTCTTAAGTGTGCATCCATGTTCTTTGTCCTGTAGCGTGACATGCATTTCATCCATATGTATTTAAATCATCCATTCTCTCTCTCTCCCTCCCTCCTTGTCATCCCAACTCTGCCTGTCACCCTTTCTCTCGCTTTCTCTCTCTCCCTCCCTCTCTCCCTCTCTCTCTCACTCTCTCTCCCTCTCCCTCTCTCTCTCTCTCTCTCTCCCCTTACAGATTGTGATCTCATAGCTCCTGGGTGCCAGGGTCACTCTAAACAAACCAGTTAGTTTGTCCTGGACGTTGCTGTTTCCATTCTCTGGGCAAACAGCATTAAGTTCTCCAAAGAGCAGCCGTACAGTGATGTGTAATATACTACACCATATGTGTCATCCTTTTCTATTTTAAACAAAACCGGAACCTCAGAACATTCGGAGCTCTTCCACGGTCTGCGGCAGCCATGTTGGGCCCACAGCGCAGCCCAGGGAAGGTTTCTATCGCCGGGACACACGGCTGATATTTTTTTAGTCAGGCGTCGTACGGAATATTAAGCTTTGTAATCTTCTCTACTGAGATAAAATATAAAAAGAAGTCACTGATTATTGAAGTTATTGAAATTATAGATTTTTTTTCTGATACTAGATAACTTATAATTTCATTGGGCGGAGTAAGCTTATTGTATTCAACCTAACATTTTTACCTCTTCTCTTAGCCGAGTATTTTTTTAATGAAAGCTTGCAGCATTTATTAGTTTAATGTTTTACCAGTTGTTCCTGTGTATTTTATTTTATGTGTATATGATATATCCTTTTGTGAAGGACTATTTTTGTGTTCTAAAGGAAATGAATAAATAGGACTTGTAAAGATAGAACAGAGAACTGTCTAGTTTAGCAGACTGTCCGAGGCGCGGTGAGTCTCACCAATATTACTTTCTCACATTCTTTGTAAATACCCACGCTTACATTTCACCAACATGGCCGCCAGGCGCCCATCCACACGCCCAGAAACACGAAACGCGTCATATCTCTGTTTTGGTTTCCGCTCTGCTCCGCCCCGTGCATATTTTTGTCATGTTCAAGCTTTTAATAAAAAAACAAAAAAAGTACAATGAATCAACTCTTTAAGAGAGTGACTCCCGTTTCCTCCTGCCCCCTCCTCTCTGTAGGTCTCATAACAACAAGCTTACATCGGCTGCTTCCTAGAGTCCGTCGGCTCTCCACACACACACACACACACCTGACCCGCACACACGCCAGCTCTCTTTCAAACACATCCACTGTGCGCAGGGCCCTGGATTCCATCAGCCTGTAAGCTCCTGCAGTGCTTCAGTGTGAACCTACACACACACACACGCACACGCACACGCACACACACACGCACCACTTCCCGACTCCACGGCCCCCCTCCCCCGTCCAGTCCGTTGCTGTGGCGACTACAGACACTTGGGAGTCGGCCCACCTTTTTGTATCCATGGCATTGAGGAGGAAGACAAGCAGGGCTTCACCCATAAACCACCGGCCCGGGATGGCACCTCGGAGGGCAGAGGAGATGGTTCTGGAAGTAGAGGGTCTACTGCAGGGGGGGGCTGAGGACATGATGAAGAGTACTCGTACACACACGTAGAAACTAACCTTTGTCATCTTGTTTGTTCCATGTTTCATTTCTCAAGATGTACAGCTACTGTATTTTTCTTAAAAATTAAATAAAATATTTTCTGTTACACTGCCACTAACATTTTAAAAGTAATTATGTTAAAGAAGCCAATGTTTTTGGCGCGTTCCCTTAACGGGAGACTTCCATCTATATTCCCATGGTCATGTTTTTATAGGGAAAAGAACAAATCCAGTTATGTCAAAACTCTGCCTTTTCTCAACAGTGTTTTCGCATGGATTGATCACAGTAACGGTGTCCACCGATTTGTTTCAGTGTAGACCTAAAAACACACCTTCTCACTCAGCCTTCACTCTGAGGAAGAGGAAGGGGGAGAGGAGAACTCGCCAAGCAGCTCAACACGTTCTCTCTTTACGTCGTTCCCCTCCGCAGCACTTTCTACTGTCGCGTTTCATTCAGCCTGACGGGTCACGTGTCGGCCATCATTCAGCTCTCGGGACTCGACCTCAAACTATGCCTAGAAAATGGATGATCGACATCCACTCAGCATCATCTCGGTGGCTCGGCGGTCTGCGGGAGCTTCCCCTTGGACCCGAATCTGCGTGACACTCTTGAGTTTTGCATGGACATTTCACAGCAGGAATCTTGAGTTCCGTGGGAGCATAGTTTAGGTTTCTTTTCTAATTGTCACTTTTTTTGTGTAATCATGGTCATTATCTCACCAGCCGTTTTAAGGAGCTGGAAGTTTCCATTTCACAGGGATGATAAAATGGGAAGCCCAAACCCTTAACGGATCGCCAATCGGATGCATTGATTTCGTCGTCTCAGAGCTCGTGAATGTTTCATTCCTGTTTCATGCTGTGCTTTTCCATGTGGAAAACAAATATGACATTAGACGTGGTGAAGACATTATTTGTACAGCCCTATTGTAGTCTTACACAGAACATTTAATTGCAAACTACTGAACATCTCTGACGGCATGCTGACTGAAACCCCTCAGTGACTCACTAAAACACGACATATTTCCAAGCAATTCAATGGTGTTGCAATTAAACATTTCTAATGTTTAATTGTCACGTGGCCTTTTGGTGGTCTCACGGTGACGCCAGGAATCCCCTAATTGGTCAAATAACGACGTGACAGCTGGGTGGTTTAGTTTGAAGTATTTCACATTCCTCCTCCTTTTCTATGCTGATTCTGATGCGTCTGTCATCCATGTATAGTATTTTAATGGCTGTTTATATGAAATAATTAGAGGTGTTTACACCAGTAATCTGTCATTTGTCTCTTAACCAGCAAGTTCCTAACAGTGTAGTTTGGATTATTTTCTATACTTTATCTTTAGTTGATCTACAGGTTTAGGTGAGAACATTGTTATATAAAAAGTGTTGCATATATTTGTACATATGTACTGGTTTTAACTTGGGATGGCGGAAGGGAGGCAGCACGATGATTCTTGTAAAAACATTTTTTTTTATAAACCAACATGTTAAGCATAACATTCTATATTGACATCATGTTACTGTTTTTATTTATTGATATTGAGAAGTTCTCATTTTTTTAGTAAAGTTAAGAACCCCAAGAGGGGAGAGAAAGTCCTCTCTATGTTTTTAACAGATTGTTGCAACAATGAAGAGTTTCTTTTGTATTTGATAGGACATTTCATCCTAGCTAATAAAGTAATGTTTTTGAAATCAGTTTCCAATAGGTCTGTGGTGTCTTTTATTGGATTAATGTGTCTTTAGAAAAGGGTTTAAATTGATTGATTCCAAAACGTATAAATCCAGGAAAGCATCCATGAAAGAGTTACCAAAGAAACCTTGGAAACAACACCATCTATGGTCCAAACCCACCTGAGATGGCTCCCTTACCTTTACACTATGGTGTATCCCAAGTGTATATTTGGGACCATTACTATTCAGTTCTATTGATCTTTATTGCCAATAGAACTGCACATTTACACTTCCAGAAGGTGAATAATCAAACTATGGACACCAGCTCATCTACAGAACTTAAGACGTATCTTCTCATCCAGGCTTAAATCGCTCCTTCCCACATCTGTCCCTCTCAAGATGCTGGACATTGGATACATTTCTTCAAATTCATCAATTCCACTCCCAGAATCCTGGGTGTCTGCTTTGACCTGGACATGAGTCTTCTGCTCCATCTAGAAAACGCTATCTAATCCTGTTTAAGAAATATAGCCCTCAGTCTTTTATCTCAGCTGCTGATTAGAAATACGTGTGTGTGTGTGTGTGTGTGTGTGTGTGTGTGTGTGTGTGTGTGTGTGTGTGTGTACCTGCTTTAGTCAGAAATCTATTGTTTACATTTGATCAAAATGCCTCCAGCTTGGCTTCTGACACAGCCTGGAAAATCACATTCAAAGCTCGTATTGAAGCCTCTTTAGGTATTTTTGAATATAGATTTTAGATTTTATCAATGTTATAAGTGTTTAACTCTGTCTCAGACCTGTTAACTCCTCTGAGCCATGGTCTCATGCTCAGAGTATCTGTCAGGGCTATGCTGTCCATTCTAAGGTCTGGGCTCAAAACTACAACTTTTTACTGTTTAATCAATAAGTAGATGCTTTTAACTGAAACAACTCACACTAAAAAGGAAAGCCTGTTAGAAAGCAGAGTTTGATATTCATGGAGTAGCAATCCTGTTATATTGGACCAGTAAACCTTTAAATATATACCAATAATGTTTTAGTTTTAGTTTGGTCATTTTGCTATTTTCATATCTATCATATGAGATAAAACCAAGATAATACGATATTGTATCTATATCATTTAGCCCAGGGACCATCAAAATCTGCTCTCGCTCTCTCTCTCTCCTTCTCCCTCTCGCTCTCTCTGTCTCTCTCTCTCTCTCTCTCTCGCTATCTCTCTCTCTTTCTTTCTCTCTCT
>OMKI01056180.1:0-24253 GCA_900302315.1 Phycis blennoides
TCGTTACTATAACAACGAATGTTGATACATAGGAGTGAAAGGTGGAAGGATGCTAACTGGGTGCTAATTTCACCCATTGTTAGCAGCACAGTAATTCGATGTATAAATATGTCAAAGATTAAGGTGAATAACTAGCTACGTCGCTTAATTCGACAAGTCTTTGCATGCTTTGCCCACGTTCATATAATTAACAAGCAAAGTTATCTATAAAGCCTTCTTAAGTATCTGTTAGTCATGTTTGCTTTGTTAGCTGATAATTGTTCGTTCCAGAACAATAATTGTCTTAACTTTACCTCATTTTTGCCTCGGCAGACCTCTGGATACAAATGTTTATACGGTTATCATAAAAAAGGCGATAGGTAAGTAACTTGGTGTGCATTACAAAAACAACAATATTGACTACGACAGAACAAATGAGAGATGTATCTTAAACTACTGTTGTAGGGAGGAGCGGACCTGTGTGACTTATAAATGCGGCCTTCTCAACACAATTCAGGATGTCCTGCGCCAACGGCCAGGTTGGATCGAAGTCAAGGAGTAAGTGTTGGTGTGTAACCCCCCCCCCCTCAATGAAACCAAACAGTTGCGATCACTTTTGTTTACATCATGCAGTAACCTGAAACAATGTACGCTTGGTATGTATGTAATTCGCCTTTTGAACATAAGAGTGTTATGTTCCACTTACAGGGATGGAGAGTGGGACTTAAACTGGTGTGATGTTGCCTGGCTGAGGGATAATTTTGATAATTCTTACATGGAAGAACATGTGAGGATATGTCACTTCCGCAACCATTACGAGGTGGGTCAGTGTCATTCATGTAATCACCATTGAGTCATTTAGCACAGTGGTTCTCAACTGGTGGGTGGCGACCCAAAAGTGGGTGAATTGCCTGAATAAGTGACTGAATAGTTTAATAGTACAGTTACTGAAGTGTTATGTTATGTTAAATACATTTGAGAAGTTGAAAATGTTCCTTGATTTGGGTCGCAGCTTGTCATTAAGGGGTGATGGTGGGTCCCGAAGCCAGACCAGTTGAGAACCACTGATTTAGCAGATGCCTTTTATCCAAAGTGACTTGAATTGAATTAGTGAAGTGAATTATTGTACAGCTGCATGAGCACATTGGGGTAGGCGTGTAAGCTAAGGGCGCCTGCGGGTGGAGATTGGGGTTTGGAAACCCAGAAACCTTCGACCGGCAGCCAAAACACGGCCGAGCCCGTGCTGCCCATGCGTAATAATACCCCGGGGACACCGACGCAGGACATGTGACAACACCGCGCCGCGCAGCGCCCCCTCCAGTAAACCGGCCCCCATGTTGTTTCAGCTGACGCGCAAGAACTTCCTGGTGAAGAACCTGGAGAGGTATCGCAAGCACCTCGAAAGGGAGGCGGGCGCGCTGGAGGCGGCCAAGTGTGACTTCTTCCCCCAGACCTTTGAGCTGCCCGGCAAGTATCGCCTCTTTGTGGAGGAGTTCAAACGCAGCGCCGGCAGCACCTGGATCATGAAGCCGGTGAGCTGCAGTCAGACCCTGCAGCGCTCCTTCTCGTACCGTAGAACACCATGATGTATATCTCTAGATCTATATATATATATATATATATATATATGCATATAAACACATACACACTTTGTATGCGTATATGTACTGTATGTGTATGAATGTACTGTATGCATACATATACACAATTGTACATGGTGTGTATAAATATGAACCATCGTGATTGGATTACTCGGGTGAATATCTTGTTGTCTGCCGTGCACAATGGGGATGTGGTTCAGTAGATGAACAGAAGCTACGATCCGTAATTGGTCTATGGTGTCGGTTATGGATTGTAGGTTTATGGTAACAGTGTTGAAACATCTGTCCGCTCGTTGTGTTCGCTTCATAAAGCAGGGTTTGCTTCTGCTTTTTGCAGGGACGTAACTCTGACATGTTTATTTTATAGGTAGCAAGATCCCAGGGAAAGGGTATCTTTCTATTCCGGAAACTTAAAGACATCATGGATTGGAGGAAGGTAATGCTCCATTTGCCGGCAGAAATCCATTAGAAAATGAACGATCATTAGGTCTGAAAACATCAATGTGTTGCTGCAGGATGACACCTGTGCAGAGGAACAGAAGAATGACGCGCAAGTGGAGAGCTACGTTGCGCAACGCTACATAGAGAACCCCTACCTCATAAGCGGTGATCAATGACGTCGACGAATGGAAATAAACACAACTGATTAACAAATCAATTGTAAACCTTTCACAAATATTCACTTCTATGATGGCATCTATCATAGCCTGTATCATGCCTGTCGACGTGTCCCAAATGCCATCTGTCAGTGTGTGCCGTCATTTGTGCAGTCATTTTCTGTTTTTGAATTTGACTCTCATGCAGGCAGGAAGTTTGATCTGAGGGTCTACGTGATGGTGACATCGGTGAGTAGTCGGGAGCTTCGGACTCTCACGATGACTCGCGCACGTCCGACGCTCTGGTAAAATCGCACGCGCGTGCGCCTGCTTGTGTTTTGCAGTACATTCCACTGAAGGCCTGGCTGTATCGAGATGGCTTCGCGCGGTTCTCCAGCCCGCGGTTCTCCCTGAGCAGCATCGACGACCAGTGTATCCGCCGCTCGGGGGGGGGAGGGGGGGGACGGGGGGACAAGCGGTACCGTGTGCTCACGGAACCCGCCACTGCTGAGCATCGGGGGACAGTGGGGAACATGAACGCCCCGGTCTGTTGACCCGATAGTTGTTGTTGTTGTTGTTGTTGTTGTTGTTTTAGGATAGAAAATGATTAATTGATTACATTTCTGGCGCACTGGTTTATTTAGCCTTTGTTTCCAATAGAATAACTCTTTCATCTCGGCCCCGCACAGAGAAGACGTGATGACACGTATTTGTGTGGGTTCTCCTTGACGCGTCACCTCAGATGTGCACCTCACCAACGTGGCCGTTCAAAAGACGGCACCTGACTACGACTCCGAAAAGGTGAGGGATTCGCAATCATTTGTGTGTGAATACGTTCGTTGGGCATTGTTCTTTGGCTGAAGCTTCATTTCGATGTCCAACCATTTTGCCGTGGTGGTGGCAGGGCTGTAAGTGGCAGATCCAGCAGCTTCGCAGGTACCTGACTGCCCAGCACGGCCACGAGACCGTGGAGACCCTGTTCAAGGAGATGGACAACATCTTCATCCGCAGTCTACAGAGCGTACAGAAGGTCATCATTAACGACAAGCACTGCTTTGAGCTCTACGGATATGATATCCTACTGGATGACAGCCTGAAACCGTGAGAGAGCATTCTCTGTCTTTACGTTTACGTTTACCTCAGTGTCTCTCACGCTCTCACACGTGCAAGATCAGCTAGCTTTTGCGTAGCAACGTCCCACAGGTTTGCAAGATCCCCGTTTGTCGTCTTAACCAATGTCGTGTGTATAATAACCCAATGACAAATATATCATTACATGGGCCCGGGCTGCTATTGGGAAAGGATCGTTTGAGATGGCGACGTGAACGTAAAATGGCCGAGCTCTGTGTGGCACTTCTCCTCTCATAGGTGGCTAATTGAGGTGAACGCCTCCCCGTCGCTCAGCGCCAGCAGTCAGGAGGACTACGAAATGAAGTGTCAGCTGCTGGAAGACACGCTCCACATAGTGGACATGGAGGGAAGGTAAGGGAGCAAGGCAGGGCTCTACAGACATCATGTCCTGGAATGGCTTACATGTCAACGTCAGTCAAGTCGACTGTTATTTGTGTAGTCCTCACGTCCTTTGATCGACCCTACATCCGTTCCTTCATAGATCTCTGGCCCTAGGTTTGCCGACGCATCTTCAAAGACGAGAAACACCTGTGGTGAAGATGGTACAAATGGGCTAGCTAGCGTAGAAGGTGCAAAACATCACGTTGTAGGGACGTATGTAGATGTAATCTGCAGTTGCGGTGAATTGGGCCCTGCTCGTTGCAGAGCAAGCTAACACAGTAGCAAAACTATTGGTTCCCCCTAATCCTGAACCCAGAGTCTCTCGTCCCTGAATACACCCTCAGGTCAGAGACAGACCAGACCTTGTTATGGAGCATGGGCCCAAAGCACCAGTCTTTGTTCTGACAAGCTGTGTGTGTGTGTGTGACCCATTAGGCTGACAGGCAGGGAGAAGAGAGTGGGCGGCTTTGACCTCATGTGGAACGACGGGCCTGTCTATAGAGAGGACGCCAACCCGGAGACACTCAGCAGCTCCTGTTTCACCGCCAACACCCACTTAGGTAAATTGGCTGCGGCTGATGAAGTTGTATTTTTTGAAGTCTTAATTATTGATGCCACTTGACTTGTAAAATATTTAAATGTCGACTATGATCGCGGTTGCTTGATTTTTTGTTTTGGGATATTCGCTAGTCACAGGTGCTGAAAAACTCCTAATACAGCATGCATGATGTTGCTATGTTTCAGGGTGTGTGAATGACAGGAAGAGGCAGCTACGGCACATTTTAAAGCCATTTCCTGGTCAGAAGAGGATGTGATTGTCAAGTAACCAGTGTTGTATTTTCTATTGTATTTGCTGCCGATTTTTAAAAAGTGGTACCAATTTCAAATGAGTGCAAAACATATTTATTTCTATGCCTTACAAATACTTGCAGTCAACATTGAGAAAATACGTACAACAATCTTTAGCGTGCGTGTCAACAACGTACTGTACATGTATGTAGTTCATAGACCACCAGTCCCATAACCTATGGCTTTGATGCTTTTCACGAATGTCAAAGTGATGGAAACGACCTCCAACACAACATTGTTTGATCCAGCGATTTCATGAAACAATTTGACATAATAACTGGTAAGACATTCCACCATTAACAGTATCCCAGAAAAAAATTACATTGTATTATGCATATGAATTGTTTTTATGGTGCTTTCTAAACCACTACATAAACTACAATTTGAAATGGAAATGTCATGGAGCCACTTGATTGGCCAACGGTTGAATTGACGGACGATACAGAAAATATACATTCAGCTTATTTGGTACATTATTTTCTTTTGCACATGAAAATGTAAACATAACAAGGTCAAGCATGGATAAACATCGAACAGAACATATTTCCAATAAATATAACTATCATACAAAAATCTGGAAAAATATGCATATTTTTGTAGCAAACATTACACCGTCTCTCACACACGAGAAAAAGCTCAGCTCTAGGCAAAATATCTTGTAGCGAAACTACAATTCAACTTTTGTTCAAACGAAAGCCCTTGTGACCGAAATGACAACCACAAGTACATCTGAGGGAACTTAAATTTCAACACGGATGCTCTTCTTTTTCCACTGACAACGAAGCTGAACAAACATATTAAAAAGGTGTGAGGCACCAAATAGGGGCGTCAAAAAGCGCCAGACAAATAAATTAAAATGATTTTTTAAAAAGCGCTCATGTGAACGCACGCATTCCAACACAAAAAGGAAAACATTTACTCCAAGACAAATACGCGATGACTCAGATATAACCCATTATTACGACTTGGTCCGTGTTGAGTTTTCAAAATATACAGACGCCTATTCTACGTGTATTCCTACATCGACAGCATGTACTACTGTAATGGTTGCACAGTTTAACAAACTTCAGTTTACATCAAAAGCAGAACTACGTTGGACTACGTTGTACTACTTTGTACCATGTGAATTCCCGTACTGTGTAAAGGTACAATGAGCTGGGGAAAGTGCAAATTCATGACCAAAAACTACATTTAGATTGATGTCTGCATATTCTGGTATATATGAGTCTTGCAATATGCTTCGTTGCTGTTTTATCACTAGACTTATCATATCACTTAATATACTGACTGCAGCAAGCAACAGCAATCATTTTGACTGCTGTAGAACAGTTAAATGTTAGTAATACACAGATTACACATAAAGCAAGCATAAGTTGAAGCTTCTCTATTTAGTAACCAGTAAGTAAAGCGTAATAAGGATAGTACGGGTTTACTTAGCTACGAAGTGCACATTTTTTGCTTTGCCATTGGGCTTACTACCGGGTGGTGGTTTAGAGAGAGGCGGCGTCTCTTTGGCCGCTCGCTTCATGCTGGGTTTCGTGGCCGTTGCTCCTGCCTCGGTTTTCTGCCAGTCCCGCTCCGCTTTCTTGGCCGCGTTCGGCTCTCGTCTCCCTCCGGACGTGATCCGTTTCTCCACGGTGGGCCCTTTAGCGCCGCCGCCGCCGCCGCCGCCGCCACCGGCGCCGGGCTCCTTCTTCACATCCGTCTCGGAGTTGGCTCTGACGCGACCCTTCCTCGGCTGACCTCTGGCAGCGGCGACCTGGCCGCCGCCAGCAACCTGGCCGCCGCTAGCAACCTGGCCGCCGCCACCGCCACCGTTGGCGACCTGGCTCCCGCCACCACTAGCTCCTGGTTCCTGGTGGTGGGGCTTCCTGGCGTTCCCCGCCGCCTGCATCTGTTTGATGTGACTCTTTGCCGTGGACGGGCTCATGGGCGTCTGTGCACCACCGCCTCCTCCTTGCCCTCCGGAGGCCCGGCCATCCGAAGAGGTGGCCCGGCTTTCGCTGCTACTGCGCTTGGGGGGTGCCCCGGTTCTGGACCTGCGCTCCATCAGAGGACTGAGGCGCGAGTGGCGCTGGTAGGCGTACGGCGAGCAGCTCCCGTTGCACAGCGGGTAGCGGACGTGACACTGGGGGCAGACGGGGTAGCGGCTCAGCTGCTGCTGCGTGGAGGCGGGCGACGTCGGCGCGTTGAGGGACACAAAGGGTGGCGCTCTCTGGCCCTGTCGCGGCCCCTTGGGAGAGTTGAGGCGGGTCGGGGGAGCGGTGTGCGGCCTGGGTGGGTGGGAGGATGCCGCCGCTGCCGCCGCCGCAGCAGAGGCGGTGGACGACGGCATCCCCAGCTGCCTGTGACGGCTGCCGGCCGTGCGGCTGCTCTCCGCCTGGGCCGTCTGAATCTGGTGCCACTCCAGCTGCAGCAGCCGCTCCAGGTACTTCTCCAGGGGCCCCACGGGCTTAGGCCTGGGGGCGCTGCGGCCCTCGGTGTGGAGGAACACGGCCAGCTGCCGCAGGCTCCAGCTGTTGAAGGGCGGAGGCAGGAAGTCCGGGTAGCTGAAGGTGGGCCTCTCCGCGTCGTCCTCCTCTTCCTCGTCGCCCCCGGCCCCGCGGGGCCCCGGGAAGTCCGGCGGGAAGTCACTGGTGTTGATGACCTCGGCCCTCAGGTTGAGGTGAGGAGGGGTGCAGGGGGTGCAGGGGGAGGGGAGGATGGGAAGCCTCTCGGAGTCGGACAGGTCGCTGGCGCTGTCCGTGTCGTCCTCCTTCTGGCTGTAGTGGCGGTGCAGTGCCTCTGGTGTCGGGGCCGGGGAGTGCATCGGCATGTGACGCAGGCCAGAGATGGGGGAGAGAGGCAGGGAGAGGGCCCTTCGGCTTTTGCCCGTCCTACTTTGATTCTGATCCATTTCGTTGCAGCACGGCGCCAACCGCTGCATTTCTCGCCTCTCCTCTTTCCTTCGCGTCGAGGGCTGCTTGGGTGCTGGGGATTTAACGGGCGCCTCGTCTTGAGGGCTGTTAGAACAGGTTGACGTGAGGAAACCGCTGCAAAGTTACCACTAGGGGTTTAACTAACCAAAACACATCTAATTTGAAGTACCATTTCCTTTTATTACCTTGAGAGTTTGCTTGTGTTCCTTGTGGTGGCAGCTTTGACCTTGCCTCCTCTTGACTGCATTCCCTGTATTAAAATAGATGAGATGGATGGTAAAATTATCTCTTTCATCCACCTGAAAGCATATTATTATTGCATAACAGTTTAACAGCCACTGGCAAACCTTGTGGACAGTTGCTACCGAGTCCTTTTCCTGACCCGGACCTGGGAGGCCATTCTTCAACTGCCCACTTGCCTTTTTCACCTTGTTTCCCTTCTTTGAACTATGGAAACAGGTACATTGAGAATTACACAAAGATCGTCGCTTGGCTTAAGTAATGTTATAATTGCATACATTCGATTGGCAAAGAAGCTTACCTTGTCACAAGTCCAGTGTTTTCGGCGTTTCTAACCTTAATTTTATCTTTTGAGGAAACGCGTTTCAGTGTCGTGGATGTTGTTCGCTCCTGCATGATGGGTCCCATTTTGCAGGTTGTTTTTCGTCCAACACGATGAGGTATTCTAGCTATAGAATACAACCTACATCTCGTCTACAAGATTCAATTCCTAAACTGATAACATTCAAAACGTCCAGTTTCACAGAAATGCTGCTGCGCATCATGCGCATAAGCACCTGTCTTGGTATTCTAGTCGTTTGTATTCGAACTAAATAAAATAACATACAACGCACATACATCTACATACGTCCCTGATTTTAGACTGGCATTTTCCTTGACGTTAAATATAAATGACGCTTTTTCAACGTGTGAGCTTTGTTTGACTCGCCTTCCCTGTCAAATGGGTTTGTTTACCTGCTGCTAACTTGCGGCTTGCTCTTTATGAATTACTACAATGGTAGGATGGGGATTGTAGTTCACGGCAATAAGATTTTTTCACACATAACCAATGTTGAAAGACTTGGTGAATGTTCAACTGTGCATGACACAATTTGTAATTTATTTAGCGATTCATCTAATATCGTCCTTGCGAAAAACAAACCAGGAAACGTATTAGTTAAAAGGTCCACATCTTAATATACTCAATTCCCCACAAGCCTTTGCACTTTCTCGTCCTTCTGGGTCATCTCGGTAGTTGCGCGCACGTTCGTAGATTTTCAACGGAACCAAGGATTTATATAGCATGCGTGCAACTTGAGTGCATTGCTTGCTGCGTGTTGTTATCATTACAAACCAGATATCAATGCGGAAGTTACCGAGGCACGACTGACGCAGGGAAATGCGCTACTTCTATGCTCAATGTTATTTTTTTTATATAACCGCTGGACCAAGCCTCGACTACAACAAGCCCATGCTACAACTTGCATTTTTAATCAATTGCTGCATATCGTGGTGAGGTACTATCGTTTTATTTATCCGTGGTTTCAGTGGATACAAATCTAAATGTACTGCAGATTTGGAAGAGAAGGCATACTAGTTCTGCACGTAGCACTCTCCATTTGCACACGCCCACTCTTTTGTTAGACAAACTGTCAAATACCAACATTAGTTACTTAGATTACTGAATTGGTGTGAATGTCTTTTTCACCCTAATCACGAATTGCTTTCCTTCAAAAGTCAAAGTATATTATGTTTAAGTATGTTAAATGTATATTCTATACCTATTCTTTCTTATTTTCTGTCAAGGTGAAAATGAATAGTGGTTGGTGTATTGGAAATACAAGGATACCCCGCAGTAAAACTGATGATTCCTTCAGCAATGCCCCAACGTCCTGCACGACAATCAACCTAGCCGAAATGCTCAGGGCTAACGACCACGAGCCCGAAAGGAAACTGATTCCGATCCGACCCCCTGGGCCAAGAGTCTCTCCACCCAAGGAACAGCAACAGCAACAGCTAAATCGGGGCGTCTCCTGTGAACCCGTGCCCAGGGCGATCATCCAGAGGCGCTCCAAGTCCCTGCCCTCCCCGCAAGAAAGGAAGAAGCACTTCAGAAATGTCAGGGTGCGTTTCGCCGACTCACTGGGGCTCGACCTGGAGGACGTCAAGCTCTTCAGGACCGGTGAGGACCCCTTCATACCCCAACACGTCTCCTTCAGGTTGCTGATGGCCGCCGAGCTGACGGAGGGCGCGCACCTGGAGATCTCCCTGCCGTACCTGAAACCTGTTTTCTCCCAGCAGCCCGGGGATCAACCCGAGTTCCCCCGTCGGCTCCGCGCGCAGAAAGTGTGCCTGGAGCGGGTGTTGTGCTTTGAACTGGGCGTCATCGGCGTCACCCAGGTGCTGAACTTGCACTTTGACAAGGAGGTGAGCGTCCGCTATTCCTTCACAGAGTGGAAGAGCCACACGGAGACCAAGGCCTCCTGGGTGCAGAGCGCCACCCGGCCGGACGAGGGCGGCGGCCACCTCAGCGTGGACACCTTCCGCTTCCACCTGCCCGTGCCGCCGTTCCTGCAGCCGGGGGCCATGTTGGAGTTTGCCGTGCGGTACAGCGTGTGCGGGGTTCAGCACTGGGACAACAACGACGGGCAGAACTACAAGCTGGTGTGCCACAACTACAAGCTCACCGTTCCCAAGGAGTGCGAGGACAGCATGGTGCACTTCATCTGAGACAAAACGAAAAAGACGAGCGCCGCCGAGGGAAACATCCGGAGTGCACTTTGGTTTGTTTGTAACTATGCTTTAAAAAAAAAAAAAAAAGGCCATTTAGCTGTGGAGTAGGTTTGCACACATAGGGTGATTCCCTTTGTAGTTTTGGGAGATTGAAAGTAAATCAATCACTTGTAATTAGCCAAAGCTGAATTTCTACAATAGGTAGAAATAACACAATTGCACTTTTTTTTTTACGTAGTATAAGCCGTATAGCAGTGCAGTGGCCTGACATCGCCAGGCAAATTCGCAAATGTGTATTAGTCTGAACCTCTCAGTTCATTTTCGATTTCTATGGGGCGTTATCAACGGCGCAGGCCAAAATGCCACTGTGTGCAATTGGATCGACCAACAACCAATCGCAGCAAGGAAACCTGTGCCATACCAGCAGAAGCCAACTTGGTTGTTCATGAAAATGCCTGAACGGCGCTCCCATAGGGGGCTTCTTTGTACAATCATTGTACTAAAACCCGCCCCATATTAGGTACACAGTTGTGATGTGGTCTACTTGAAATCGGTCCGAACCGGAGGGTGGCCAGACGCATATGCAAGAGCAAATAAAACATGAGCTCACACATTTATCTGGTTCCCAGGCTAGCAGTACAGTATTGTACAAAGCACAAATATTGATAATTATAACTTTGATTGGTTTTGACCTGCACTTTAAGATACGATAAAATAGCTGTAAAAGAAATGTACTTTATTAGACCCAGATGGGAAATTTGGAAACATTCAGTTCAACTTGGATGGAAAAGTAATTATTGTAAATGTGTTTGCTACTGTGACAATGTATTTTAAAGGTAAACTGACATATCAACTACCCAGAGATATTTGAACAGCCTAATCCACCTTATTTTTTTATATATTAAAGCAATTTATTATATTTTAACACCGTGCCATGGTCTTATTTTCATAATATACATTGCAAGAATAATATTGTAAGAGAGTATCCAGGTCTACAAATATTACAACTACTATGACTGCTGCTCCCTACAATATAGTGGCCATAGATACAACAGGAATCGTTCTATTTGGATAATAGGAACCCTAGTACACACATCTAATTAATACAACTGGTCTTAATGCCAAGGCGCATGCGTATGCAAACGATATTTCGCGCGCTCTGATGTAAAAGAAATTAAGGAATGCACTTGCCGATCAGATTTCAAGTCACAAGTTAAAAAAAAAGGCCTAAGTGAGTATAGCGTTCGATGTCAAATATTGATTTTGTGGCATCTTATCGGAAGAAAAGCGAATTAATAACGTCAACAACAATATACAATATATCAATAACAAACACGTCAACTTTTAGTCACCATTATCAAACGTTTACGGCTAGCAACACAATGAAGTTAGCAACACTATTACAACGGACAATGTTACTAGCACATTATATCGTCTCTTATAATAAATAGGTTGTCATACGTTACCATATACCTATTATCTGTATCCTTAAGAGGAGTCGGATGTAAAGCTTGTTACTGTTCCTAAGCCAATATTGTTCTGTGTGATTTTGAGGAGCGGGGCTTCAGCAGTGTGACTGGATAACATAATACCGATCCTTCATGTATGCCATGGCACCTGGCCAGGAGCAACTGGTGAGATTATGACCATCAGCTGTTACCTAGCGGATCCCATAAATTACAATATTTCTGAGGGTCCGTGTGGGAATTCAACACAACCCCTGTTTGTAGTTGGAGAACCTGGTGGATGAGGCGCTGAGGAGCAACAACTTCAAACCTCTGGACCTGTTTTTGGAGGAAGATTTATCCGACCGGACCGCCATAAAATGTTCCAAACAGTTCCTCTTCAAAGTCGACCGACTTGTAAACATGGTAAAAGAAATGGCTTTTATGAACCACAGCCTTATTATTAATATGCTATAGTAACATGCTGTCTGGAAGTACATTAAATGGTGTCCATCTTGTGTGCAGTGTTTGGATCACAAGGATGCAAAACATGCAAGTTTATGTTTCACCATCCTCTCCAAGTGTGGCAAGAAATTGTCCTTTCCTGGATGCCTCGGACCATCAGAAATCATCGCTCAAGGCTATGTCAAGAAGATAAGGATTTTAAAAGGAAATGCATTCATGTGTATTAATACATTAAATTTGTCCATATAATAACATTGTTCATATCGTATTGTTGTATGTACATGGCTGATTGGTTTGAGAAATGCAGGCAACTATGGATCCAGCAAGGCCCGCAGAGAGATGAGGCCCTGCTAACCCTTGCCGAAGATTTCTTTGATTCATTGATGGTAAGCTTATACAGACTACAATCACTCATCTAAAGGGTTAAGGTTTAGAAGACTTCATTATTGAAAATTGCATTTGCATATTGACATTGTTATAGAGAGAAAAAAACAATTTTGTTTAAACACAATAATCTTTTATCAAAAATAGCTTTGTATAATTTCAGCTCCATCACCAAGTGCAAAAGGTCTGACAGTTTAATCTCTCTCTCTCTCTCTCTCTCTCTCTCTCTCTCTCTCTCTCTCTCTCTCTCTCTCTGTGTCTCTCTCTATCTTGCTCTCATAGGCTGTCCATGAAATAAGCAAAGAGGGTATGTTTGTACTCTTGGCAAGTTGACACTTGGATTTATGTTTGGCACTTATGTAATGCCTGTTTATTTCTGTATGAGACCTAAAGGCATGCTAACACAAGTATGCAATCATTCCATATCCAACGGCAACAAAAAAGACATACCTTTCATCAAAGTTAATGTTGGTAGCAAAGATGGGTATATTTCTTTCAACATCTGCAAACATTCCTGAGTCACTCAGTCATTTTGAAATCGATATTTTTGATGAATCGTTGATGAACAGCCGCCAAATAGTATGTTCTCCTTCACCCCTTTGATGTTATTTAGTTACATGAATGTTTGGAAACTCTTCTTGACTGTTTTGTCAGTAAGTTACGATCTTGCCTATCTCAAAGTCTGCTCTTTTATGTTGTCGGACGTTTTAATGAGCTAATTGTTTGATAGGGATTGTATTGATTGATTGATTGATTGATCGTATTGTTTTACAGTGTGATATGTTAATGCATCTTTCACAGCAACATATCAAGTCACAGATATATTCCTGCATCCCATTGGCCAGGTGGCTGCACATCCAATAATCTACATACTGATAAAAAAAGAGGTATGAAATTAATATAAATTATATATGAAATGTAATTATGTTAAATATTTATGTTTTTCTTTATGGCAATAAGACAGGATGGACCCTGGGTATTTTAGCATGTATGATCCCCTTGATAATGTTATGTGATAATATAATGTCTCAAAAGGCTATAAGAAAACTCAACATGGTTCTCGACAAAATCCCTGACGAACTGAAAAAGGAGAAGAAGATCTTGTCCTCTCAGGAAGCTTCAGACGTTATGTAGGTTCTGTAAACTGCATCACACCAACATATACTATGTACTTTGTTATGCACTACAATGAGTATCCAATTAATATTTCCATTGCTTTTCTCTCCTTTGTTTTACCCAGGACCAAGCTGGCTGGCCAGATGTTAGACGGGGGTGGTAGGTGTTGCTGTAATATCACACCTAACCTTGACACGGCGTGCAGACGTCATCTGTGTGTGTGTTTGTGTGTGTCAGACTACGACTTCCAGACTGCCCTGATGGAGGCGCTG
The DNA here is from genome assembly GCA_900302315.1 of Phycis blennoides. Taxonomy (NCBI): domain Eukaryota; kingdom Metazoa; phylum Chordata; class Actinopteri; order Gadiformes; family Phycidae; genus Phycis; species Phycis blennoides. Next base: position 13,871 of record OMKI01056180.1, read on the forward strand.
TGCAGAATGGCCACCGCGTCCCAGCGGAGGGAGTTGGTTCACCGCTGGTTCAGCATGGACTACGTGGCCAAAGCTTTCATCGCAATACGAGACTCCGAGTTTGAAACGGTACAAACTCATACAATGACACATCATTCCCCACGCCTATGCTAAATTGTGCTCTAAATGTTGTAATGCTTATTTGTATTTCTTTTCATGATCCCATTGCGTGATTTTAGGACTGTCGCACATTTCTGAATCTGGTGAATGGAATGCAGGGAGACAGTAGAAGGTATGATTAATGGTTTTATTATTACACACTTATGAACCGTATACATGCTTGTCAGCCATCAGAGTTGTTGTTGCCTGATTCCACAGAGTGTACTCCTACCCCTGTTTGGAGGCTTTCCTGGATGAACATGAGGTTAGTCTTAACTACATGAAACCCGAATAACACTTGGTCTGACGTTTCCCCGAGAATTTTGGTCGGTTCACGTCAAACTAGTCTGTATTTTTTATAACGAGTGGACATGTTGTAGCTGCTGATGCCCTCTGACGAGAAGCTGGAGGAGTTCTGGATCGACTTCAACCTGGGCAGCCAGAGTCTCTCCTTCTACTTTGCTCTGGCCGACGAGGGAGCTAAGGTACCTCCTGGAGGTCCATTCAGGGAGAGGTTGGCCTACAGGGCTGGTTGAACCGAACATCATCATTCATGGCCAGCCCTGTTACGAACACTTTGGAACTAGTCTCGTCCTGTCCCGGTTTTGAAAGACTGTTATATGTTCGTATGGTTGTATGTTGGTTTCCCTTCGTACGCAGGGAGGCCAGTGGGATACAATCTGCATCACTGAGAATGAAGTCCACAGCTACACCGTCATAGGTAATGTACTGTCTGTATTTCAGCCCCGTCTGTCACGCTTCTCTGACACGTGGAGGTCGTTTTGTTGTCTTGCGCACGTACGTCGGTGTGTGCACGCGTCTCATTGGTGTGTTGACGTGTTTCTCCAGAGGAGGCCAAGTGCCATGTCCTGAGGCTGAGGCTTTGCGAGGTGGTGTGTGTCGGCGCGGTGGAGGGAGCATGTCTCACCGTCCGTTTCAGCCCCGCTCTGGACATCCTGCAAGCTGTCCGTGCCGTCTACGGCCACAGGAAGAACAAAGTAGCCCCCCCCCCCCCCCCCCCCCCCCACAACCCACCCCGTCTGCCTGTCAGGGCTTCGTAGGCAAGAGCGGCACGTCGGTGGTGAAGACAACCGTGAAGATCCTCATGGAGGACAGCTGCTCCCAGGTAGCCACCAGCCTGCCGTCTTGCCAGCCGGTCTGGCTCGAGCTAGCATCTTGAAGGGTGACTCAAGCCCCGCGCCGCCGAGCGGCGGCCACATGTCCCTGTGTGTCTGTCAAGGATCCGCGTTGCTCGGAGCTCGTGTGCCAGTGACGCACGTTCTATTGTGTTATTTTTACCTTAGATATGCCAGTTTCCACCCACAGGCCGCATGTACCTTTTGAGGTGGCGTCAATCATGTGCGCGTATGTCGCCGTGACTCCTCGCCAGGTGGCGTCAGTCACGTGTGTGTGTGTATGTGGGTGTGAATCCTTGCAGCCCGTTGTCCCGGAGAGCCAAGTGTCTTTACCGACGGACACCAGAGAAGGAAACGTCGCCCCCTGCTGGTTGGCTCCCCCTCCTGCACCCATACAGGTGAGCAAAATCTCTACGGAGCTAAAAGTAAAATTAACAATCACAACATACAGGTATTCAAGCAGTTACTACAGGGTTTTGTATTGCATTTGCAAAAGCAAACTGCTTGCAATACATTGACTCAAAAAAAAATCTTCAAAAATCTAAATAAACAATTGGAGGAAATATTAAGCAGTACCGAACAGCCTTCCTGATATTGCAGTCATTTGGGAGATGTTCATTCCCCTGTTTTCAGCTAATTAATGAATTGACAATGGAGGCTGTTAACACTGCGATAAGACACTCACAGCCAGGCGTTGTTACCGTCCTTCCAGCAGATAACTCCAGCCAGGAGGAGGACCTCAGAGTCCGCCACATTCATCAGCTGGAGCGCAGGCAGGAGTGATGCCAGCCCCTGCTCTGTGGTCCTCCCTGCGAGTATGTACCACTGAACACTGACGTGACACATAGTGCACATTCCAGAATGTTCTCGTCTGACGTGTGGAGACTGTAGTGGCCTCATGGGAAAAGTGCATTTTGCCGTATTCCTCCCAAGCAAACTTTTTGTTAACTTTTAACTTCTGATTTTCACTAATTCAGGAGACTTGACTTACTTGACGAACTCTTCCATGGTAATATCAACAACGGTGTGTGTGTGTGTGTGTGTGATTGTGTGAGAAAAGAGAGACGTTATATATATATATATATATATATATATATATATATATATTCTATATGCCCAACGTCAATGTCCATAGCCTACATAACTCATGTGTATTTGTGTCTGTAACCCATTCTCTGCCAGACACCCTAAGCAAAGGGAGGGAGTTAATCACCACTGCCAGAATCCCGTTCAGTCATGGGTCCACCTCCAGCAGCGCCAGGAAGGCACACTGTGGAAAGCAGGCAGGACACTTGTTAAGACTATTGATACATTAGTAACCGCATGAGAAGACAAAATGGAGTCGAATGACGTCCGCTAAAGACAGCGTATTGGTTCAAGTAGTGGTGCCATCGTGTGATGTTGTCCACTCACCTCAGAGAGTGTGTTGTGTTTATCTCTTGTCCCGCAGATCATCCCGTCAGAGAGATCAGTGGAGAAGGGCACAGGGGAAGAAGACCCGGAGCCTCTGGGTACTGGCCGCCATTTTGTTCCTCCGCTCAGTGCTCAGTGTCTCAGTGCTCAGTGTCTTAGTGTCTGCCCATCTCCCTTTTGTGTTCACAGCGCACAGCTTTGTGCCCGACTCCCAGCCCACCGCCAAGTCGAGGGGAAACGTGTAAGCACTGGCCGGACTCTGTTCCATAAGCCACCCAGCCGCTCTCTCGACTGCCGTGTCTCAAACCGCGTGTGTGTGTGTGTGTGTGTGTGTGTGTTTCTATAGATTCTCCAACTGGCATAAGCACTCTGTGACTGACATGCTAATGATGCCTGTACAGACAAACAAATGTCTCTCCAGACCAGGTGAAAAAACGCTAAACATGCATCACTGTCTAAGAACATGACAGCCTTGCCGATGGGCTTTCCTCAAGACAATTATAGCACAAACCACAGCCTGACAGCAGCATCAAGTCACGTCAAATGAAGTTGACATTTCGGTCTCTCTTCTTTCTTGCGTCTCTCTCACTCTGTGCGTGTTTGCGCTGTGTCTTTCCCCCCCACCGCAGAACGGGTGGCCAGCACGGGGAAGCAGCCGGAGCCCCCGCCCTCCGCGGAGAGGACCTTGGGCCGGGGTTCAGACCTCATCAGCCACAAGCGGCTGCACTCGGAGCTCAGCCATCGCCTGCAGGACGTCATCAACCAGCTCAGCCTGGACTCCGCCAGCGAGGCGCCTGCCGGCCCGCGGGGGAAGAGGCCGCCTGACGAGAGGGAGGGTCCTCGCAGGGAGGGAGAGCCGACGGCCCGCAGACGGCCCTCCGTCGCTGCTGCCGCGGTTGCACCACCGGGCTCGGCCAATGGGAAGGGAGCAGGCCGTGGCGCTCCAGGGCCAGAGTTGGCTAAGGAGGCCAGTGCGGCTCGCAAGGCGGTCCCTGCTAAAGTCTTGCAGGGCAGAACCCCCAACCCAAAGGTTAAATCTGCTGGAATGGTCTCTGGCAAAGAGAAGGTACAGCTGCAACTTACTGCCTTACCCTATGACTTGAGGGGAGGACTTTGTCTTTTTGACTTCACAAGTCCATACCTTTATATTGTGTGTGTGTGTGTGTGTTTGTGTGTGTGTCCAGAAGGATGCACAGCTGGCGGACAACATGGTTAAGCTCATCTCCAGCCGGTATGACAGCAACACAGCTGGCATCTCCAAGGTCTCCATGGACCCCTTAGTGGTCACCTCAGACAAAGTCCCCCTGAGTTGGGTTTCATCGTCGTTCAACAAGTAGGTTCTGTAGGACAGGTCTTGCTAAGATAATAATCATTGTAGGCATACAACCAAATTATGTGAGGTAACTCTCAGAGAGCAGCAGCAATAACATAAGAACAAGACAAGTAAGCAAGGTAAACTTGCTCAATCAATACATAATATATGATTGAATAAGAAAAATAAAGGCACTCTTGTATGACAGGTAAACAACGATGATAAAATAAACTATAGTATAAAAAAACTATTGCACAACAATCACCTGAGGAGTGTGGGAAGGTAAGGGGTGATGGAGGCCCCAGCTTGATGGTTTTGGTGGTTAGTACTGTCTCAGTACAGAAGTCTATGTAGGCCAACGCAGATGAGGTGTTAGGCCCCCCCCCTCCCTGCGAACACTTCCCAGTCTGTGTCTTCAAAGCAGCCCCGCAGAAGTGAGGTCCAGCTCTGGGTGAGTGAGGCCCGCTCTCCAGACTTGGACCCCTTTCACAGCTACAGATCAGAGCTTTGTGGGATGGCGTCATTTCCAGTGGTCTGGTAAACCAAGGTGTGGAGATGGGCGGCTTTGTGTGCTCCCGGGCGGTTTGTGTAAACCTGGGCAGGCTGGACTTCACTTCTGTGTGATTAACGTCTCCAGCCACAGTTCCCTCTGGATGTGCATTCAGCTGGTTATTTCTGACGCTATGCAGGCTAACGCCGCGGCTACCTTGGCGTTAGCACGCGGTGATATGTAAACAGCTGTTGTTAAAATGTCAGTATTAACTCTCTCACACATAAAGAAGGGTCTACATTTCAAAGCCAACTATACTCTGTCTGGGGAACAATGTGTCCCAATAATGTATGCTGTACACCAGTTGTTATTAATATTTATGCACACTCCTCCATCTTAACTCTCACCGGTGGCTGCAGTCTCGTCCGCTCGGGAAACACAGCGGCCTGTTAGGGACTGCTGGGGCCGGTGGTGTCCAGCAAAGCCTATGTAATGACGGTCACGTAGCTATCCGTATTGTGCAACGTAGAGCCTGGACAGAGCTGGTCTGTGAAGGTCAGCCGGCTCAGCCTTGCTCACAGGCCAGCTTTCTGGGCCTGCTTTTGCTTTCTTGGCCTCCACAGCCACTCAGACGGTGTGGGGAGGGGGGAGGGGGTGATAATTCTGCTGGGCTCCTCAAGACGCAGGATCTACAATATTAACGAGGCCGGTTCGTTCCAAGTGCGTGTGTGTGCACCGAGTGCTCTTAACTTAACACACACCGAAGAACAAAAACACTGCGGTTGGACGGAGAGCACCCGGCCACTGCGTCTGTGCGCGCCGCCATCGCGTGAAACCTTAACACGTTGGGGCATTTTCTCTCCCGAGCGGGGAATCAACCCTCAGCTCACAGCTACAACTCGTCTCACTACCGGATTGACATTGGATTTAGAATCGGGTTCCAATCGAGTAGCGAAATCGAATGGAATCGTGAGATACCCAAAGGATCCCCCCCCCCCCCTACCACCACGCATGCACACACGAACACATTTTGAGGTGCTGCCCGGCAACAGATTCACTCAATGGCCCGACAAGGCTATTTTCTATAAGCTACCACAGGGTAGAGGAAGCCAGAAGAACACAGATTGCTGACTCAAATCCCCTCCTCGACTGCTTCTGTCACCAAAGTAAAGGGCTGACGTGTCCTGTTTGTGTTCTTCAGGTCGCTCCTCCAGAGGAGCTGGTTTCCCTCGGCCCAGGTGAGTCACCTGTCATGTTAAGTGAAGACGGGTAGACCCGGGGGGGGGGTTTAACAATGTTGTCTTACTATCACGTTATTGCGTTGTTCTGCTATAGAAAGAACCGCTGAAAGCTATAGGCTTCAGCAAGTCCCTCAGCAACCCCAGGAAGCGGTCTACAGGGAGCGGGTAAGGTGCTGAGCAGGACTGTCGGTTCGTCTTTCGCCTCAGGATTCGTTCACACTGCGAGCCTCGGACGCGATTCCTTTGGTGTCTTTGTCTGTTTACCTTATGCTTTAGATGTAGCCAGTATTGGAATTTCAGTGTGAAATGGTCCCAGCCCAAACTGACCGGAATGCACAAAAGAACAATTAGTCACAAAGGGACTCAGAATTGTGCAGTGCAGAATTGTGACAAATGTCGATCTTGAGTCTTGGAGAAGTTGCATGAACTTGAATTCGACTGTTCACAATGACATCGCATTACAAATAATCCGACCTGAACCTGGTTTATGACCACATCTGAAAGTGGACCCAATGAGAATTGAAAATGTCAGATTCAATGAGATTTGTGCTGTTCATTGTTCATACTGTTCATACATACATACATTGTTCATAAAAGAAAGGATCAGAGTCACACATGAGAAAAAAAACATTTTGCAGTCCCATTTTCTTGCAGTGTGAACGAGGCTCAATGTCTACACAATCACGTCAATGTTTTTTAAATGCATTCCGGCTGATCTTGCTGTTGTTCTCCTGAACAGAGGTGACATTTATGTATTCAAGGCCAATGGACCATCAAATATTGGGGTAAATAGCTCTGCTTCTTTCTAAACTATGTTGCTTAACGTACAAATATTCCCTCAATGGACTGATAGTTCTTTGTACCTGTAGGGAAAACACAACGAGTCATCTGTCTTGGAGACCAGGTGAGTGCTGGCTTCATATGAAATCAATGATAGTTGATACAAAATGTTCAGTGAATTACCTGCAACCATACAATGGTTTCCCTCCAACACTGCCACCCCATTTGTTTTCAGCAGTAGCATGCTTGCCCCTCGCTCCCTCTCCAGTAAGAAAGGACCACTAGCACCTAAGGTAAGCCATCAGTTAGCCAAGGAGTGACTCTTAGGGACTATTGCACGTCTAACATGATTAACAGGACTGTCACACATATGTTAAGAACTATCAGAAGGATTGTAGTTTTTCTTAGACACATACTTTATTCGGATACATATTCTTATACATTTACTGAGTATATATTACATTCTTAATAAAAGAAAAAATAAATCTTAATATATATTTCTTAATAATGCCCCCTGAACCCTAACAAAGTTTAACTGAAACCTGGAAAACATTGGGAAGGGTTTTAGTTTTAGAATTGTCATTCAAACGGCCGAGGAAATAATTTGTGATGATAAAAACACATCGGGGCCTAACGGCTTCCACTTCCTCTTCCCCTCATCGCCTTGCTCTCCGCAGGGGAAGCGCTACGTCCATAATCACCTGTTCAGTGACACAGACACCGACAAGCACAGCACCGACGTCAGCTGGCTGAGAGACTCCAGCCGGCGGCCCAAACCCAAAGTCAGCGACTACACCAGGAAGGCCTCCGCCAAGATGGCCGCTCAGGCCCACGACACTGCCTGTAGGCCGCGGTGGACACGCACACACACACACACACACTGAATGCACCGTGTCTATAGAGTCACGTTATGTGCATATATACAGCCTTTTTTTTTTTTGGGACATAGAGCGCAATTCAGTCCCACCAGTCCTTTATAATGAGGTCCTGTGTACAAAACACGCAAATGTGAACATGCAAAGAGTTGGAATGCTGTGTTTACTGCTGAATGAAATCTGATTTTTAATTCACAGATGAATCCCCGGATTTTCCCTTTGCGTCGCCCAAAAAGGACCACCCCAGACCATTTCAGGTAAATCTTTGTTTGTTCTCCTTTTGGCGATTATTTGCAATCGTTTAATTCTGATGGGGGAAATTATTTTTTTGTTGCACTACCCTAGTCGGTCACACGGTGTCACTGTTGTTGCATTAGAAGAAGCTTCAGGTTAAGGAGGCAGGGGAGCAGCCAGAGCGGCGCCCCGCCGTCCCCAGCAGAGCGGCACCAGCAGCAGGCAGGAGGCCCCAGAGAGCCGCGGCCACCAGGGCCAAGAGCTACAGGGAGCCGGACACCGACGACAGTCTGTCTGAGACGGGTCGGCCTCCCGCCGCCAAGGCAAGCAGTTTACAGCCGCCTCATTATAACGTCTGCAAGGACGACTCACATTGAGACTTACATGTTCACCTTCCTATCCGGTCCAAGGCCTTACAAGGGAGGCTGAGGCCATTCACAGCATACAATCACAATTTGATTATCTCAAAAAGCGCTGCGGGACCCCTCCTGACATAAAATAACATTTATTCACACCTGAAAAAGAGACTTTAGACCGTATCTGTCCAGTAGACAAGACTGGCTTGCTAGGCTTTCTATTCATGTCCCTGAGAAGAGAGACTAGGTCTGAAATGCATCCGAAATGCATCCGTTTATTAGCCAAATAACTCTTTTAGAGTTATTTGGCTAATTTGGCTAGATGTTGCCTGCGTTCCATGTCCTATCTCGTGTTTCTCTGCCCCCCCCCCCTCTCTTCCCACCCACCACCCGGTAGAAGCCCCCATCTGTCAAGGCGCAGACCATGAGAGAGCAGGCAAGAGAAGAGGCAGAAAGGAAAAAAAAACAACCAGAAACAACAGTACCATTTAAACCGACCAATCACCAACACACCTATGGCCGTGTCAGCCACACAGACAAAGAGCTCCCTGCACCTTCCAAGGTGAAAGACCCCTACCCTCCCTAAGACCACTTAGTATGGGACATGAAGTCTGACTGGTATTTAGCGGTGAAATGAGGCAATGCAGTAGCTGAACGCCGGTAGGACAGCAAGTTGGATAGGCAATCTATCTCAAAGGATGTATACACACAAATACAAGCTAATACCAAAGACCCTGTCTCTATGATAAACAGAATTTTACATATCACTGTATTACTATATTCTCTGAACTAGATCTTTGCTGTTATATACAAGTAATGGTAGTAATGGTTTAAATGTAATTTTGTATTTGAAGCAGTTTGCTTATTGGATGAAGTGTATGTAGGTTGAATGCAGTTATTTGTTGCTTTGGACCAAAGGGTCAGCTAAATAAACGTAATGTAACGTAATTGTGTTACCATTCAAGATAATATTATCCAAGCAAAAGTATTTGTTTAATTTTTTGGGGTAGCCATTCAATTCTCTCTCTCTCTCTCTCTCTCTCTCTCTCTCTCTCTCTCTCTCTCTCTCTCTCTCATTTTGGTGGCAGGAATGTACAGCAGGCCATCAGGCTGAGCACGAGAAGACTCAGAGCAGACCTAGTGAAGCCAAGTGGACCTCCAGCGCCTTCACAAAGCAGCCCACCAAGACCCACCCGGTGTCCGACACCCGTGAAGCCGAACTGGCCCCTGGTCCCAAGGTGGGGGCCGGAGCCTTCACGTAACACATGAATCATTCCTCGTGGGTTATGATTCATGGGCTGTCATTTACTGTTCACTGTTTAGTCACCGGGCAGAGTGCCTACTTCTGAGAAACATGTGATTAAAGGAGCAGGTCGAAGGCATCTCGTGAACATTTGGGTTTCCAACCCGGAACCCTTTTGTCTCGGGAGTCAACACCCCCGAGCGTCCACGCCACTATTCCGACGATTCGTCAACGCGAATATAAATAACGTAAAGGGTTGGGCAATTGACGAACTGGCGTCCGCCAACGTTCAGTATTATTAACACAAGTGCAAAACCCCGCCGCGTGTGTCCCATCAGCAGACCTCCGAGCGAGCTGTCCGGGGAGCGGGGGACACGAAGACAGGAGGAGGGACCGGGCGGCGGCCCGACGAGCAGATGAGTGTCCAGAAGGCCTCGTGGACCTCCCGCCTGGCCGCCCGCTCGCCCTGCCCGCCCCCCGTGGAGAGGATGAGATGTAAGGGTCACGGAGACGCGCCGCCTGTCTCCTGACATCCGTGGCCCTGCCACTTGATCTGATTGAGATCCGCCGCCTTCAGGACCATCTGTTGAGCGACCCTCTCCGGCGGTCTGGCGGGTGTCACAGGGTCCGCGGAGGGTCACACGGGCCGCCTTTGTGCCGGCAGTTTCAGACGTGATCCTAACAAACCGCATGCTGACGTGACGACTCAATGCTTCTCAATGCATTGTAGATGCAGTGCGGCGCTTTTTGAAAGACCGGGGATGGCTGCTGCATGAGCAGTGAACTCTTTACTGCCGTACGAGACTACATGCTGACACTGTTTTTAAGCAGCTTTCATGTGTCACATGCCACTATAACCCTGTTTTGCAAAGTGTAATATAAAGCCACCTTAAAAAAAAAAAAAGAGACCGAGATCGCTGTTGCGTAGGCTGACCTTAGACCGCTTTACTGCAATACAATCTGAGAGGAACGCAGGTCCGTCCTGTATGCTCGCCGCCGGAGGCCAGCTGTCTCAACATCTGTGTGCTTGTTCTGTCCCCCCCCCACCCCCCCCTCACAGCGGCAGCGAGCTTGACCCCAGCACCGGCCATCTCCCCCCTCTCCCCTCTCCTCATCCCCCTAGAGTCCCCTCGCCCCACCTCCCCCGACGCCACCCTACACCTCC
>OMKI01056181.1:0-10270 GCA_900302315.1 Phycis blennoides
TGCAGGGTAAAGGGTCGGATCTTGGCCACGGTGCTGGTCTTACGGGTCTTGTCTCCTTCCCTCACAAAGGTTATGGCTTGGGACGGTTGGGCTTGCATGTTGTTGGCCTTGACTCGCTGCTGTTCCACCCAATTAGCGATTTCCGTAAGGACCTTGTCATGCCTCCATCTATACCGCCCTTCTGCCAATGCCTTTGGACAGCCGGTCAGGATGTGGTTCAGTGTGCATGAAGCTGCGCCACACTGCTTGCAAGATAGGTCTTCCTCTCTGCCCCAGATCTTCAGGTTTCTTGGGGTTGGCAGCAGGTCAGTCACAGAGCGCAAGAGAAAGCTCAACTTCCCTTGGTCGGTCTGCCACAACTCCTTCCAAGACAGCGGTCGCTCCTGTGCCTGGTCCCATTGCGTCCATCGGCCCTGGGAGGCAACTCCGATGGCTTTCACCTGGCGCTCTTCCTCTACTGCCTCTCGGACTCTGCACCACAAGACCTCTTCTGGCTCTGGCATCAGCCCTGCTCCACCTCTTCTCGCTGTAGTGACCCAGGCCCAGTTGTCCCTTACATACCACGCCTGTGATTTCCTGGTGTTTCCAGTGAGATTCCGCTTCCATTACGGCTTGTTGGGGCTTCCACTTTCTGCCGCATTTGATGGTCTTGCTTGTGTGTCGTACCTTCCCATCCTCCGATGAAAGGAGTGTACTAACTGCCCTTGCCTTGGTAGCTTTAAACTCCTCCACCACCGATGAGACTGGCAAAGGAAGCTTGGAGGTCTTGCTGTACAGGTTGATTGTGCTGAAGGATGGGGGGACTCCAAGCCATTTCCGCAAGATATAAAACAAAAACACAAATCAATATTATTATCCAATTCATCAGTAGTGCCAACAACTAGCCAACATGAGGCTCTAAAATGATAATGATTAGTTAAACATTCAATATCCTTCCTTTCCTACCTCTGAATAAACATTAAAATAAATATATTTTACAATCTGTTCTACTCAATGGTTTAAACTGGTAAACAGCCCTGTGCCATCACAGATCCTCTCCTCTGTCATCAGCCTGCTCCTCTGTCAACCAAAGTAATAATTCAACTGTTCTCAGACACTTAACGTAAGTTAAAACTATATTTTTATCTATAAATGACGTTCATTTTCAGTTAATTCATCATTGCAATCATCATGCAATTGCATTGCATCATTGCAAGCTACAATTTTGGTCATAGTGAATACGTCGGTATGAATTTAAACACATTTGCATATCGTGACACCACTGACTGCATCTCCAACCCGTAAAAGTTTAGTGGTCTCCTTGACATCAGTCGACACGTCATGTTATAGCGGTGTCGAGATATTTCAATGCATTTTTTTATGTAGGACCTATTGCTACGGTGCCTGAACCCGTATAACTTTGAACGGTGACCACGAACATTTACTTTACTGCAGCCGCAGCCATCATAACAGACAAGCGCAAACCATTGATGAAATGAAGTGAATATAAAGAAAAGAACGTAGCCTTAAAATACGCTCATACCGCAGGGACGGTATGATTTTTGTGGTTTTGAAACCTTGACTTTTGCATACCGTGGTATACCTTGAAACCGGTAACCGGCCTATGCCTAGTCTGGACCTGTTTAACAGGTGTTTGAAAAGGTCCTCATACCTCTCTGGAGGAGTTTGTCTATTTCAAAATAATTCAGTCTACTACAGGAGCTAACACAACATAAAATCCGCCTCTACGTTGCTACCTGCTCGGAGAAATGCGCCATACAGGGGGCTGAGGAAAAAAACTAATTATCGGCATAATATCCATGTTAAAACAACTTTACTAAATTAATTTGAGTACTAACTAGTCAATATAAAATACAAAGAGTAAGCAAAGCACGAGCACGAAGTGACACAGCCCTAACACGCGAGCCTCAATCGTTAGCTAGCTAACTAGCAAACTAGCTAACTCATGTCGGGCTCGAATAAAAACGAATGGTATTCACATTTTCCAGGCTATTAAAAAGTACAACATACACATTTAACGTTATTACATTACTACACATAAGTTTAATGTTAAAAGACTTAATTAGAGATAATTAAACTCACCTGGCACTTCTGTTCCTCAGCCTTGTGAAAAAAAATCTGCTTCGCCAGTTCACCACTCGTCGCTTCGGTCCCTTCGCTGCACGTCGTGTTACTCCGCCTCGGTTTGTAGGCCGTTGTCAGGTACATAGTCTCTTTCCACGTGTTGAAGTAGTCCTTGATCATTTACTAGTGTGTCTGTATTTTGATTGGAACTCGATATACATATATATACACATATATATATCTGCGGTGTTTATTAATTAATTAATTCTGTTCATGCTTCAGCCTTGCCATGAATTAAAGAAGAAAATTAAACTCAAAAGTCCGCACAAATATTAATTTTGTAGCTCCCATTGGCCCACTCCCGCCTTTTCCCCCATGCCCCGCCCCCCCATCTGATAACTTTGAAACCCAAGTTCAATCAACACATACTGATCTGATAAAAGTTTCAAATAGTCAACACAATTAATAACAGTAAGTTCTACTTTTTAAAACTCATGCAGATGACTTCAAAAGTCTCCAAAACTTGTGAGAGCTCTTTGTGTTAAAGAGAGGAAGTAAGTGGACTTGGACGGAGCTGTCCTGTTTTACAGTGCACATGCTGCTTTCCCGGAGCCACGGTGCCAGTTATTCTCCAGAAACTGCCCGACCTGCTTCGCTCTCTACCGTCCTCCATTAACCGGGTCCTCGTTCACGTAGCAACCAATGATATGGCTTGTTGCAAGTCGGAGCTGACTAAAAAGGACTCAAACGCCCTTTTTACCTTCTTAAACACCTGTGGAAAGATTGTGTGGATTAGCGGTCCGCTACCAACTCATGCCCATGGAGGTGGGCGATTCTCCAGAATCCTCAGTCAACACCTGGCTCCAGTCCGCGTGCGTGTCCGTTGTGAAATATGGATCCTACGTCTGTGTGCTCGCATCTCTTCTCACGTGACGTCTTTCCACCCAATCATGCTTGATAATAATGTCATCAATGTTATCGTGTTTAATCAGTGCATTTAAAATTATAGACTTTCAAATTATTTATTACAAGTGCATGCGCGTGTTTGCGTCATCTTTCAGGAAAAGAAAAAGTCCACAGTGACAGCCAGTGGAAATATAGGTAAAGCAGACAGTGTAGTTATTGGGGCCCGGAGCTCCGAGCGCCCCGGGCTTGTGGGCCTCACTGTGCATGGTTACGGCCCTGTAAGGGCAAGTGCACACTGATTGTCACTGGAATTCAATAAGGCTAAACTACCTTACTTAAAATTGTAAATTCATACTTATGAGTTGTTTTTTCTTATTAGATTTTGTATCAGGGATGAAAAGGTGATTTGAGGGCACATTGTTGGATTCTTGTACATCAAGAGTTAAAATACATCATACTGAAGCTGGTTTACAATTTTTATTAATATATAAATAAAAGTGTGTTTGTTATCTTATAACATTACCTAGGGTTAGCCCTCCAGATAAAGAAATCGGAACTTTTTACAGACTTTTTTTAATGTTAGTCCACCATTCCCACCCTCCATTCCACCATTCCCCTCGTACAATTACTCAAAAATTTGAAAAACAACACGCATTTAGCAGTGGCTAATTTCCCACCCTGTTTCATTCATTTGGATGAGATAGTTTGAAAATTGGTTGTGACTACACAGTTTATCACTGATGTGGTTGACAGGACACCATTAAACAGATACATAACAGATACAGATATAACAGAAATATAGAAGATACTATAAAAAAAAATTAAAGGGGTAGTTCGGAATTTTGGACATAGGACCTCATTTCCAAGTTAGCCTGTGTGTTATTTATCATTGGAGACGTTTTCAACAAATTTCATTCAGTTCTTTTAGTTGCAGAGTTTGCTGGTGCTAGGCTCGTGCAAGTCAACAGTTTCGGCTAGCCTGCTAATAAAAATTCTTACCCACTCCACAGTACACCCGAGGCAAATAAATTTAAATGCCAGACAATCGATGTAAATGTCTGTGCTGATAGAATAATGTTAAAAATAAAACTAACCTCGCATCGCATGAATCATCGCATTTTTGAATAGTTTCTGCCGGTAACCTCGGTAATATCAGTCCGCCGCTGCCATAGCCTACTACCAGGAAGTATAACGCTGCTGCTGAGACACAAGTCCCTCAGAATGCAATGCAAGGTTGGTCTTATTTCCAACTGTGGCAATGCTACGAGGGTATTCTGTTTTACCTTATATTTACGAACCGACAATGCCACCTAGGGGTATTGCACCCCCAGGAATTATTACAAAGGATCACCGGTCTACGGTCAACCACTGGACACAAGTTCGAAAGACACAGGCACTGGACGTGATTCCCCCCCAAAAAATACAAAGTTTATTATTAAATTTAGTTGTCCAAAAAAACAATCATTCAAGTTTTCAATAAAATATATACACAATAAACACAATATTGCAGAGACCCAGTTAAAGCGTTTGTTACTTTGCCTCTAAAGTGCGGAGTGCAGGGGCTGGGGGCTCACCGGCTGCGATGACTTGCTGAGGGGGGGGAGAAGGGTCCTTATGCTATACCACACATGAAAAAAGACCACACAGCCAAGCACGCACACCAGTGGCACCACCAGCTCCTGTTAAAAAGAAAGAAAGAGAGGCAACAATTAAATAACACAACGCTGAAGTGGGGACTTATACATGCTACTATCCTGGTAACACACTATATGGGTCCGGAACACCCACACCAGGATCACTGAGTCTCCAAATATCTCACACTCACACACGCACACACAAAAGAAGAGAAAAACGGGTATTGATCACTAAAACGCCAACGGGGCCCGAAAAACCAGCCCAGACAGAACAGCAGTGGCCGACACTGCAGCGTGTAGAGGCCCGCTTCGGCAGGCGAGCCACTGGCGGGACGTGGAGGCTTCAGTGACCCAGCGCCAAGGCGGTACACCACAACGCGGCAGCTTTAACGTGGAAATTGAACACCACGCAACGCATGGAGATCTATGCGCCACGCTCCCCCGCTTCAAACCTCCGTCGGCAAATAGGCCGACACCGTTGACGAGGCGGGATGGAGAGTCAGAGCGCACACACCGCACAGCCCGTGTAACGCCACACACACCGCGCAGCCCGTGTAACGCCACACACACCGCTGAAACAGCGCTCCCTCGGCCGCAACCTCCAGCCAAACAAACGGCCGATCCGAAGAGTATAAAACATACAACCTGGCAAGTTAACCTTCCTTGCGACAGCCACGCCAACCGTGCCACGCTGCCGATGCCCCGCGAGCCTGCCACCCAGAAGAGAGGCAGGTAGACACACCTGAGGCAAATGATCCTCTCCCACATATAATTTCCCTGGCACCGCCCCGTGATCGATTTGAAGGCGGACGACCGCCCACAGCCCGATGACACGCAGTGAGCAGGGAGCAGAGGTGGAAAGCCACACTGGCTTACTACACCCCAAAAACAAAAAACAAAAAAATAAAAGTGGATGGAGCCACTCTGCCACGTGACATTATTCTATCAACACATAAATTTACATCGATAGTCTGGCGTTTTAATTTATTTGCCTCAGGTGTACTGTGGAGTGGGTAAGTGGGTTTTTATTAGCAAGCTAGCTGAAACCGTTGACTTGTGCTAGCCTAGCACCAGCGAACTCTGCAACTAGAAGAACTGAATGAAATTTGTTGAAAACGTCTACAATGATAAATAACACACAGGCTAACTTGCAAATGAGGTCCTATGTCCAAAATTCCAAACTACCCCTTTAATCTAAAGGAGAGGTAAAGGACATCTCAAACTCTAGGAGCTCAACGTTCAGTGGAAGGAATCATAATTTCCTTTGGTGTAAGAGTTGCAAGTGCAGTCATTTTGACCACATCAGCTCGCTGATTGGTCCATTCAACATCTTAGGCAATGTCATAACCTTCATAGAGAGGACTTAAACAGTGAATCAGACACTGTGGATGGAGATCAGGACCTAACAGTTGATGAGTACCACTTCTACAGCACTTCAGTACCCTGTGTTGCACCTTATCTTTCTATGGAGAATCTAATTGTCTAGTTGTGAATCATAATGGATAATGTTTCGGTGATAACACTGTTTACACTTTCCGGTTTAAATTACTCTATGGAACAAAAGATTGTTCTCTTTTCCTTTTCTTTTTTGTGGTATATTGCAATTCTCTTTCTTAATATATCAGTAATTTTTATAATCCTTATAAATAAACACCTTCACGAGCCAATGTATATCTACTTGTGTAATCTGTGCATCAATGGGCTTTATGGAACAGCAAGATTCTACCCCAAGTTTCTCTGGGATCTCTTAATCTCTCAAGTGATCTTTTATGCACAATGCACGCTACAGGGTTTCATAGTACATTCTGCAAGAAGTGGAGATTTTTCCATCTGCTCTGATGGCCTATGACAGTTATGTGGCTATTTGTCGACCTTTGGTGTATCATTTGTGTAATCTGTGCATCAATGAGCTCATGCTCCAGTGCTCTGAATGCACAAGCTCGAGCATAGTTTATTGTATGTATTTGAAAGTATTTTAAAACAGACATTAGTATCGTTGTCAATGCGATGCATTCTAATGTAACATCAACTGAAAAAGGTAGTTCCTGTGCTGACTAACGTGATTGGTCGATTCGAGCTTGCTTGCTCAGTGGATGTCCTGACTGTCCCCTGACAATATATAGACAGACACGAAAGAGGACGGAGCCTTTGGGGATGAGGAGTACAGGAGATCCCTCCCACTCTAACCAATAGAACCTAATGTGGATTGTGTGACTCCAGCATAGAGTGGTAAACTTACATTGATGAATGTAGGGCATGGTAATGGATAATATCTCTGAAATAACTGTGTTTCGTCTTTCTGGGTTGAATGAGACCACAAACTATAGAGTGGTTCTCTTTATCGCTACTCTGCTTTGTTATTGCTTGATAGTAACCATCAACTGCACTCTGATTCTCACGATTGTCCTGGACAAAAGCCTGCATGAGCCCATGTACATTCTGTTGTGTTCCCTCTGTATCAACGGGCTTTACGGCACCACAGGCTTCTACCCCAAATTCCTCCTGGACCTGCTGTCCCTGTCCCACGTCATCTCCTACAACGGGTGTCTCATTCAGGCCTATGTGATGTTTTCCTTTGCATGCGGTGACCTGTCCATACTCTCCGTCATGGCCTACGACAGATACCTGGCCATCTGTCAACCCCTGCGCTACCACAGTGTCATGAACAAGCAAAGGCTGTGCCAGCTGGTCTGCTTCTCCTGGTTGACCCCCTTCAGCGTTCTGGCCGTCAACATCACCCTCACATCCCGGCTCATACTGTGCAGCGCCAAGATCCAGCGGCTGTACTGCGTGAACTGGGTCATCGTGTTGCTGGTGTGCCCGTCGAACGACACCACGGTGAACAGCATTGTAGCATACCTCACCATACTGGTGTACGTCTTCCACGGGCTGCTCGTCGTCTGGTCCTACATGTACCTGGTGAGGACGTGCCGGGGCTCCATGGAGAACAGGAGGAAGTTCATGCAGACCTGCGTGCCCCATCTCACCTGCCTGCTCACCTTCCTGTCCACCATCGTCTTTGATGTCATGTACTTGCGCTTCGGCTCCAAGGACATTTCTCCGTCGCTGCAGAACTTCATTGCCATGGAGTTTCTGATCATCCCCCCGATCATGAACCCCCTCATGTACGGATTCAAACTGACCAAAGTACGCCACAAGATTATGTATTATTTCAATGTGAATAGGAAGTAGTCACAACAGAGAGTTCATCTGTTGGAAATGAGCATCATGAAATACATTTAGATTGGTCCATATCTTCTTGTATCTTACACCATAGTTTTAAGTGTAGTATTTATTGCATAAAGTATAACGTTCAGTATATACCAGTGTGCGTTGTACAAGTATACATTTTATATATCCATATTCTTAAGGTATCAAGTTGTCAAAGATGTTAGAAATGGGACAAATTCCTTATGGGATTAACTCAAAATGTATATATGCATTCATTATATCCTGCTTTTAATGTCCTTTTAAATAACACAACATATTAATTACCTGTATTATTTTACGTCCCTCGTCTTATTTTTTTTAAGTTCAGTCGGCTGTATCAGGTGTAAAGGGCTGAAACAGATGTGTGGTCATATGTCTCCTTCTAGTGTGCATTTCTGTTATTATGCTCTAACTCCGACATATGGCCACAGCTGAATGTTCAGTAGGTGAAATTATATAACAACACATTTTAATCGGAAAACAACTTTTTTGCCTTCTACTTGTGGTCATTGATTTGTCTTATTGGAATGTCAAGACAAATAATTTCACATTATATTTAGGTTATGTGTGCGTTTGTTTGTTTTTTAGAGGTGTAACTATGCTCCATCGCATCTGTCTCTTCTGTGTCTTATCATTCTTAGTGTGGTTGCAAAGCAAGCCACACTATTGTTATTCTGTCTTATTATTAGTGTGGTTGCAAAGCAAGCCACGCAATTGTTATTCTGTGTCTTATTATTATTAGTGTGGTTGCAAAGCAAGCCACACTATTGTTATTCTGTGTCTTATTATTATTAGTGTGTTTGCGAAGCAAGCTCACTATTGTTATGATAATAATAATTTTTCAAGACACCCAAGCACACCTTACAGTGCAGGAGAATAAAGTGAAATAGTTAAAACATCAAGTCATGGCACAGACATGACCAGCATGAGTAAACAAGAGGAGACATAAAGTGGGTAGACACGTGGGAGGGGAGAATAAAACTGTAATACTGCGAAGATGAGCGAAGTGGATAGTATACTGAACATTATAGTGAATAGGCCAGTTTGAACAGGTGAGTTTTGAGGTGGGATTTGAATGCTGTTATGGTTTCAGAAAATGAACGCAGGGAACGAGAAGGGGTGTAGTCCTGAAGCAGGTCAGAAAGATAGGTGGGGGCTAAGTTGTGGAGGGCTTTAAAGGTGAGCATGAGGTTTTTGTAGTCAATGTGATATTGAACAGGGAGCCAGTGTAGTTGGATGAGAATGGGAGTGATGTGGTCGGATGATTTGGTGCGGGTGATGATCTGGGCGGCAGAGTTCTGAATCATTTGAAGCCTGTTAAGCAGTTTGGTGGGAAGGCCAGAGAGAACAGCATTGCACTAGTCGATCCACGATGTGACAAAAGCGCTATGTTTCCTTGTATTATTTTACCTCTTTTTCTGTAAATATCTCCTCCTACATTTTTGGAGGCATCTACACCAAAGCAATGCCAAAACAACGGGCATTTATCAGTGCAGAGTACTATTACAACAACAACAAAAATACGTTTTCTTTTATCTTGTGAATTTGTTTAATATTTAATGTGTAACGTGAATGGGGCAAAACACTAAAATCAGCCACTCCAAAGGTGAACGTCTCAGAGTTGTCAAATTAAATACACATGTAAACAGAAATCGAGAGAGATCTCCAAATCGGTACCGCTGTGACCACAGGGTGCGCTATAACTCACAATCAAGGCTAAACGATTAGCCCCATTATTCAATCAATCACAAGGCCGCTTCAAAGTGGTCCAGGGTCTTGAAACTTAGCGTGCTTGATCATTGGCCTTGCTAGCATTAGCATGTAAGCATGCTTTCGGAACATTGGGTAACACTTTATAATGAGTACACACTATTAAGCATTAGTAAAGCATGAATAAATACTGAATTCATCATTTATAACGCATGAATACTCTATTAGTATGTAGTTTATAAACACAGTTATAAATGTTTTACTCATCATTGATAAGCAGTTATGGATTAGTAAATACTGAATTCATCCTTTATAAAGCATGTTTCTGATGTAAATACTCATTAGTATATGGTTTATAATCACAGTTATAAATGTTTTACTCTTCTGTAGTAATGGTTAGTGAGTGTGTTAGTAGATGTTTTAGAAAAACTCACAAATTCCATTTCCAATCGATGACCTATAAACAGTAAGTAATGCAGGAATTCATGAATTTAGGCAGTTACAAAGCACTAACTACTCGCTAATTAAGCATTTTGTGTGAGCTCATCTAAAGTGGGCACTATCTATGCCTTATAAAGCATTTATGAATGAGATTTAAAGGCTGGCAATGCCTCAAGACTCACAAAAGTTTCATTGCATTTATATTTATTGCAACTTCCCAACATATTGTAACTGTACAACTGTTGCATATGACTACTTGTATTTTTTGGAAATGTCATGAATCAGTCTGCCAAATCCACCCTCAC
>OMKI01056183.1:2690-18609 GCA_900302315.1 Phycis blennoides
CATGGGAAACACATGGGGGAGAGTGTGAGATATAAATATATATATATATATAGAGAGAGAGAGAGAGAGAGAGAGAGAGAGAGAGAGAGAGAGAGAGAGAGAGAGAGAGAGAGAGAGAGAGAGAGAGAGAGAGAGAGAGAGAGAATTTTCCAGATCAAGATACACAAGCCATGTGTGTGTGTGTGTGTGTGTGTGTGTGACACAGGTACCACTCCATGTTCTCCCTGAGGTCCTCATCTTCACGTTATACAACCCGTGGTTCACCACTAGGCGTCGCTGTTGGCCCATATTTGACCTATCAACACAGACCGCATGTCTCTGGTGGGCCGCGTTCCCACGCTGATTACCGCTGTTAAGGACCACCAGGAAACCACGGACAATAATTGCGGTCCTTGGTACGACAGTGGGGGGGATTTATACGGTATAAAAAAATGTTGACAAGTTAAATACAAATCAATATGCTAGCCTCCTTCTGAAACAGCCGCTGGCCTGCCGCAACATGTTACAAAGACCTGGTCTGAGACATGAACTGTGTGACACGCTTGACTATGACTTTTTTTTATTTATTTATAGTCGCGACGCATGAGAACACAATTCATTTAAGTTCAAAATAATGGTTAAAAACCAACGCCCCCTTTCTCTACGTCACCTCCTCTCTAGCTGTCAATCAGTCCGTTTCTGCAGGGTGGGGGCAGAGCGCCTCCAACAGTCCGGTTTCCTCAGGACACCACTGCCATCTGCTGGCGACTGTGCGAACTGCACGATGTAGCGCTCGTTCTTTAAATACATATCTGAAAAAGAAAAGTGAACTTCAGCATCGTTTGATAATAGGATCAGTTTAGGTCCGTGTATCTTTTAGTCATTCAATTTTCCTTTCAGAAACGGGTATTAAAAAACAGAAAACGAGTGGTTATTTGATTTTCGTTTTAATATACAAATATTAAAATTGAAATACAAGGCGTTTTTCTTTTTCATGGTCAAAAAGGGATGAGCGAAATTTTAAAAATGATTCGATTTTAATTTTCTATTTCATATAACAAAAAAAAATCACTAGAAAACAAACGAAAAAAAGCCTGTTTTTTCATATTCTGAGACCGGATGTTGTCATTTACAGGGCAAGAGCGCCAGCGCCAAATGTCAAATTGTTGCCAGGCTAAAATGGCTTTGGAATCCTACTCTGATGGGATTTTGGACAAGGCGAAACAAGGCCTGTCATCCACAGAAATATCTGTGCGCATATCACAGGAAAGTGGGGGCACAAGAGGATTTTCTGCAAGAAATGTGAGGAGATTTTGCGCTGAAAATGGCTCAAGCTTGATGGGACTCCCCGACGCACATTTGGAGTTAGAGGTGGCAAAAGAGTCTACAGCGTCCATTCACTCCAATAATAACCCGGTCACGGTGATAGATTATGCTAACCCTAACCCTAACCCTAACCCTTTTTGGAGTGAATTGTTTCACAGTAGACTGCGGACGCTGTGGACTCTGCTCTGCGAGCGGACGCTGTAGACTCTGCTCGTCCCTTACCACCGCGAACGGGTTTATGAGAACCCCCACTAATAACCACTTACTTGGCGGAGGTTATGAAAGTCAGTGGAAAAATGTTAAAATGTGCATAATGTACAAGTAGTATTAACTATTATTACACTACAACTATGAAGGAGACAAAGAATGGCAACTGGAGTTGGTATGATCATATCAAATGTTAACTAGGTGTTTTGCAATGACATCTAATTATTTTTTACTTCCCATCCCATAATTCGTAAATTTGAAAATATAAATCGTATCACCGTCATTTAACAAGCAATTTAGGCTAATGTTACCTTTGAAAGGTTTTAGTGACAGTGGCTCTGGGGGGGACTGAAGCAGTTGCAGGTGTTCGCATTCATTCATGTCCATGTGTCACGGTACTACTAGCCTACTAGCCTTGAATGACCAAAAGATACAGAGACCAGAGTCTCGGTGCCAACTTTGATTTTGATATTTTATTCTCGGGTTTCTGTTCCCCGGAAGTGATGCTTCTTAGCGCGCTGCGCGTGAACTCCTTTCTTTTGCTGTCTGGACTGTTTTTTAATGTTGTATATTTGGCATGAACATTGAATTAGATACTGGAAATAAATCCAAATAGAGGTTGAAATCTGTTTTTTTTTGTTTGACACTAGAAACGGAATAATGAAATAACAAACTGTTTTCCCATGTCATTGTTTTCCGTTCATTCAAAAGAACGAATGGTACACGGACCCGACCCACATTAAACTAAACACAATGTTGGTTGAGTTTCATCTGAAATATAGGCCTACACTATAAAATGTTGTTATAATATGTTGTTCTGCTCCTATGTAGGCCTACCATAGGATGGGTCAAATGCAGAGAACAAATTTCGTTCCCATATCTAGAAAATACTGGGAATGACTAAAATTGAATCTAATCTAATCTTAGGTCAACGCAGTGCAGATGGTGGGACCTGATATACAATACGGGAGATGCATTTCAATTGAAGGATGCCCACAACAAACTAAACACAATATTGGGTGAGTATCATCTGAAATATACACTATGAAATGTTGTTATAATATGTTGTTCTTTTATTCTATAGTTTTGTATTTTTTTAAGCGCTCTACAATATGATGTGCTGTAAAAACAAGAGGATCCAAATGCATGTCACCAGTATTCATCAGTAACCTCAATGCTCGCGAGGATTGGGGGCGCTTTTTTTTTTTTTGCGGAAGTGTCTTGAAAACTCCACCTACCATGGCCAGCCAAATTCATGTTAAGGTAATATCTGGACGGATGAGACACATTAATCTCTTAACTCACAAACTGGGTGCTAGAGGTGCATGTAATTGCGCTGCCCAACAGTCTGCATTGCTAATCTATTCAATCTTTTTCCGTTCGTCAAGCGTCAATTGTGCTTGTAGGGCCATGCAGGGTAATGTTTCTATAATGTAATACAATTTGTGATTGAATGCAAGGTGTTTTCTACTATTCTGCAGTTCAAATGAGCAAGTATGGTTGCAGACATTTATATATATATCTATATAACTGTATATAGCTATATATATATCTATCTATCATATCCATATCGATTAGTAGCTATAGGGAGGGCTAATATCTGTCTAGCACTTCTGCACCACGTTGTCATCTTCCATTTGCCCCAAAAGGAAATGCTATTGGCATTATACTTAACTGCGCCATAATACATTGGTCCCTGCCTTGTGTTCTTAAGGGACTTGGGGTTATCATAAATCGATAAATTGAATGTTTAACACTGTTCTCTTAGATTGGAATAATCGGGGGTTCAGGCCTCGATGACCCAGATATCTTGGAAGGGAAGACTGAGCGATACGTCGACACGCCGTACGGAAAGGTCAGTCTAAAACCAACACATTGATTAAAGGGATCATCTGATGCATTTTTTTGTTGATAACAATTTAATTTGGTTTACAACTAGAATAGGTTTACATGCTTTCATGTTAAAAATACACTTATTGCAAAACCGCTTTATCTTTTTCTAAGAAACGCGCAGTTTTAACTACTGCGCCTTAAGGTCCCCACCCGGAAATGCCCAGTCAGCTCTGATTGGTCACCCACTCTGTTGTGTTGGTCAAACGCTTTGCCCGGGCCGTCTCGTGCACCTGAACTCTTAGTGTTGTGCGATACTGCATATTTTGGTATCGATCCGATACCAAGTAAATACGGGCCAGTATCACCGATACCGATACCGATCCCGATACTTTTCAATAAATAAGGTGGATGCGTCATTGAATTGCTAAATCTCAATTAATTTTCATGACCTTAAGTGTTTTTTGTGATGTTTCCTTTTTTATTATTAAATAGTTAAAACCCAGGACAGAATTAGGACAAAGTTTATAATTAAATAGATGCTCGTTTGTTTGCATTGCGCTTTTGCATTTGTGACTCACGTGATGGCGCAACATCCAAACACAAGAGGGAGGAGGGGGAGCAAAGTGTGTCTGCTCTGCGCTGACACAGGAGCGGCGAGTCCGGCGACCTGGCTGGTTCCTCTTTGCCGAAACCGCAGCATTGCAAACAAGAGGGGAACTTAAAGTAAAGAATCGATCTCACCAGGCTAGTATCAATCCGATACCAATCCCGACTTGGTATTGATACTATCGATATTTGGATCGATCCGGCCACCACTACTGAACATCTCTGTAGTCAATGACTTCGACCCAAAATACAGTCGCAACCAAGAGTGGAGCAGGACGTTTCACAGTGCTAAGTAGTTATTTTGTAGCTAGCTTGTAACAATCTAACTAATTTCTCTACACCACAATACAAAGTTGACTGACAGATGTATATGTTTCATACTTTCTTACTTGCACTTGTGTAAACTGCGGCGGGATGCTCAGCGAAGTGGAAAGCATCTGCTGCAAAGAAATACAAAAGATAGTGAAGTTGGTATAATTACTACAGCCTCCGTATCACGTCGGGGTCCTCTATCAGCTGACTATTGGCCTTTTGAGGCGTAAAACAGAAGGAGAGTAATTTTATGTTACATGAAATGAGATACAACTGTCTAAAATGGAATTGGAACAGCAAGGTTTCATTTTACCACATGCCCCAAATAATTAGTGAAGACATTAGAAATACATGTTTTTCTCAATTTCTTTTAGTTTTTTTACGAACAAACTGTCAGCTGGTGCTACTTGAGAAGGGTTGTCATCTCGCCGTTTGTGGTATTCTGGATATGCCAGGAGTTTCCTGATCCGGATGGACAGTATGTTGGCTTCCGACCACCCCTTGGCTAAAGAGGGAGACATGGCGGCAACCACGAAGTCCTTGGAGGGCCCCTCATACTGGAATGAAAGGTCCTTGGGTATGGGGATTGTCTTGAACTCCTCGCCAAATGGCGTTGGGTCCTCAACACCTCATCAAGGAAGAGCCTCATCACGTCATCTACATAATCTGTAAAATATTGCAAACATTTGTTTTGTGTTTTCAAAGAAAGTACTTTTCGGAATCCGCCTTCCTTGTACATATGTTAAGTATTTACACTTAACATACATTGGCCATACATACAGTTTAAGAAGGGCCTGTCTTCATTTGCTTTGCAGCACATTCACATATGCCTGTAAACGCATGTAGACACACACCTACAATTTATATATTTCTATTATATATAGCCCCAGCTTTGGTACTTGGGAATAACTACACTGTTGGGTAAAAAAAGAAAATGGCCTCCACGTAACAGAGCTAAATAAAAGGCATGAAATTAAAGTTAAACAGTGGCTCAGAACATGTTAACCAACACATTACAGCTTGTGGAATCATATGTCTAGAAAACCACTGCCATATTTCTACACATTTTTAGGTAAAGGTGGGCCTACAGCCTATTGGCAAAAGAATGTGAACACTTACTTACTTTCTAAGTTAGGTAGCAAGTAAGCCAAAACCTACAGCTGATTAACCAAAACAATTGAACACAATAACATTAGCAAGCAAGTTAGCCAAGGCATACAGCTGGTGAACCATAACATTTGAACACCATAACGTGAGCTCGCAAGGTAACCGAGGCCTGCAGCACACTAAGCAAATACAATTCAACACAACATTGAGCTAGCAGCTTAGACTACAGCCGATTAAGCAAAACGTTTGCATGCTAATGTTAATTCGCAAAGCTACAACCAACAACTCTGCACGTGAACATTTGTTAGGATCTAACAAAAAAGTACCTTGTTTGCTTTAAACAAAATAAATCATAGAGGATACATATGGAATGTGCTCCCGCACCCGGTTCATGAAGCAGTTCTCGTTAAAGTGAAAGGTCAACCAATTTTGTCCATAAAAGTCCAAAAAAGGAACTGATAGCAACAGTGTGATGCCACAATCTCTCTACCGCTCCAACTAGCTTGATTTCAAGGCACGCAAATGTTCCGCCAAGCAGGACTTGGTGATGAATCGAAGTCGCAGAAGGAAACGGGATATCCCCGGCTGTTACGGAGAGATACCTTGGGACAGAAATCATGGCAGGGACGTTGAGCTTCGTGGCTTCGCAGACCGTATGCATGGATAGCTATGTAACATACTAAAAGAAAGGGGAATCTACTATGCTGCAATGTATGAATGAATCTGTGTATACGGAAACTCAAGTTTTGTCAGCTGATGTATTTGGATGGATGGCTTACCTTTTATTCATTTTGTATCCTCTCCAACAGCCTTCAGATGCGCTGATAGTTGGGAAGATAAAGAACGTTGATTGTGTGCTTCTTGCAAGGTGAGCTATTTTTGACAATGGACCGACTACACACACGGGTTACAGATGTCACCACACCCACCAAATTTATCTTGCACCAAACGTGCAAGATAGAAAACACAACTAGTCCGCAACAGACATATCTGAGGGGATTACAGGGTGTATTTGTGCACTATTGGGTGTGTACTGCTATCTTTCACTCAAGTCTCATTGGTTTCTTACAATCACAGTCATCTCACCAACTTGACCATTCTTTCTCGATGTTGGTGCAACTCGACTCACCGTTTTTAGTTCCTAGATCTGTCTACAAGGGATTTCCGGCTACTCGATAGAGCCATGATTGTACTTTATGGAGCCAAGCTATTGCCTCTTCCCTAACACCATATCCATGTCAACCAGTAGAGGGCGCGCTAGGCATCATTTTGTGCGGTCGGCCATGGGTTGGTTGTTGGTGTGTGTGTGCCATTAATGTCATGTTTGTTTTAACATACTGTATACATATTTAATATACATGTTGTTGATTTTTATACTTCTTCAAATATATTTGTCATGAACAAATGACTGATTGATTAATCGTTGCTACTTAGGCACGGGAGGCAGCACACCATCATGCCCTCCGACGTCAACTACCGGGCCAACATCTGGGCCCTGAAGGAGCAGGGCTGCACTCACGTTCTAGTCACCACGGCCTGTGGCTCCCTCAGGGAGGAGATCCAGCCAGGGGACATCGTCATCATCGACCAGTTCATTGACAGGTAGTCCCTTTAAAGACGATAGGCGCCTCAACGCAGTGTTTTGTATTGTTTTTCTTTTGTGTTTGTATGTTTGTTGTTTCAGCCGTCCAATATAGTCACGTAGGGGCTTCTTTAAGCAAGAGTTTTGGCATTTCTAGAGTCAGTAAGTAGTTTAAGTATTTCTAGAATATATGTTGTTTGTATATTGGTTTGTGACATCACTGAACTCACCAGTTATATATATATATATATATATATATCGGGGAGCTGGATCCAACTCCCCAACTTTGCGTAGGGACGGCAGACCTAAAAATGGAGTTGATGAAAAAGTAAAGAAGAATTGAGTAACTGAAAAAGTTAATAAAAATAGAGTTGATGAAAAAGTAAAGATTGAAAGAAGATGGCAAAATAAGTGAATTCACAAAATTGACCCTATAATGGACTATGATTGTGTATTTGGATACATCAGATCCATAAATGCGTACGTGTACTTCAACGATGTGTACGTGTATATAAATATGATTATAGTATTGTTCAAAGGTGGGCCTGGCTGATGTTCCAAGTTGTGAGCTCTCATAACAGTTGGTGTTAATGTTAATCTCTCTTTGGCTCTGGGTTGCATTTGGGTGATGAAAGAATACTGAATTCTAGGAGTGTCTCCAGGCATGATTGAATATTCAGCTGCTGCAGGGCAATTGTGTTATTTTACATTCAGCACAGACCTAAATGTCACTGGTGCCTGCTGTCTAATTTAAAATATTAGTGATATGTACAGTATATATATACATATGTAATTCCCTTTTTTATGAGAGAATGGCCTGATGCCGATCTCAAGTAATTGTGAGCACCTTCCCACGAGTTTCACTCAGGATGTAGTTAAGTCACATAGTTAAGTTATTAGCTGTTTTGTGACATGCCATATCTCAAATTAGTCGAGATGGGTGTTTAGCAGTCGATGCGTCATCATAACCATAATATCCTCGGTGAGGTAGGCTTAAAACTACAACAATACCAACAATATCTGGATGGGTTAGGGTTCCCATTTTGCCCAAAGCTTCACAACCTTTTTCCTTGGGGCATTTTTCTTGCATGTCTGTAGCCACGAGCAAGTCAGATGGGCTGTTGAAAGAAAACACAATACAGATCTTTCGATCACGAAGGCCACTTCCTGTCGTCTTTCTTTCCCACACTGCATATCAATTACCTTGTGACTTGTGAGAAAAATTGCAAACATATTTGTTTTTTGCTCAGCTAGCTGTTGGTGACTTGTGCTGTGGGTGACACCTAATCTGTCTTTTAGCGGCTCCCTTAAAGTACATTGTTACTGGCCCTCGCTCAAAAGTCATTGTAATTATCAAAAGTAAACCGTGAGATTTTACTCCGGTTTTACATTTACATTTGGGGCATTTAGCAGACGCTTTTATCCAAAGCGACTTACAAAGAGTACATTTGTCATAAGCAGGTGAAACATTTTATTGCTGCTAATACAGTAAGAAAGTCACCAGAACCAGAAGTTTCAAGCATTTCAATTACTAGGTTAACCATTTACCATTTTGGTACTTTTGTAATCATTTATGCAATTCTGACTCCTTGAAAACAACACATCCTCTCCCCCCGCCGACAGCCGTCGTCTGCACGGCACCGGCTGGGTTCATTCAGTGAAATGCATGTCGCATGTTGCAGCTCTGGTCGGCACGTTGAAAGGTTCTCCAGCCCGGCGTGTCTCTTTGCCCGCCCCGGGGCACCGGGCACCCCTTACAGTCGAACCGTGCTTCAAAGTGCTTGCGTTTTTAAACGTTTGCTAATATTGGCACATGGAAATAGACCAGGCATCCAAATCCGAACACCGTTGAACTGAAGTGTTTTCACCGTGGCCTTGTGAATTGTGAGCGTGTGGATTGTTTGTACAGTTAATCTCACGTAACGATTGCAGTTTCATTTCCCATTTGTAGTTGTTGCTCGGGATATGTTGTGGATGCGCGTGTGTCTTGGGGAAACTGTTACACAATGGTTAACGTGAGCCAAAAACCTGCAACTCAAACAACTATTCTTAGCATCAATGGGGTTTGTGTTTGCTGATTCATGACAAAATCTAATTTTAGTGTTTAATAAGCAAATTAAGCAGACAATGTGTTATTGTGTTTTTTGTTTACGGCAAGTGCAAGCTCCTTGTCCTTCCTACGCTTCCTAAATCGAATGCCTTTCACTCCTGTTGTTTGGGGTTCATTATCCCTCCTGTGCTTATTTTTCAATTGGGTTACTCTAAATTAAGTTACATATTAAGAAACCTCCTTTTTTTTTTTTTTTTTTTTTAAATACTCCTATGTGGTTATGTGTTGCTTTCTATTGTTGCGCCTCCACATTGTTCTTGTTCGTGAATTGGCGTCCCACATTCACACCCGAGTGGCTGCTCATCGTAGCACAATGTCTGTTTATTCGTCATAGGTGGCTAAATGCATTATTTTGAAGTGCAGCCCCAGAGCTGCAGGAATTGAGAACGGTTAGTTGGTCATTGCCTCACATTTTCTACTGAGTAAGGAAATACTCTATAATAGGTAGTCTACAACTGACACACAGTTGTTGACATGTGAGCAATGACTTGGCATAATACAGTTGGTGGTATCAGAACGTGTGAAAAGCTTTTCACCGATGTGTGTCAATGTGCTTTATTGTAGTTTGATGTCAATTTCATTAGGTTCATTTTCCTCTGGCTCATTGATGTCGCTGAAGCTGATTGATATTAAAAGACGGCCAAGAAAAGAAGGAAGCCGCTTGTGGGGGAATATGTTTGGACTTGTTTCTTGGCATGTGACCGTGTGGTCACATCCTCACCTCGCTCGAGCTTTCATTAGGCTTACATTCTCAACATAGGAAGCTTAGGCTGCTTTTAACGTTCAATGCCATTTGTTGTTGTAGGTCCAAGTCAAATCCTTTCCCAGAGAGAATTATAAATTAAATTTGCCACCGAGGGATTAGAATAGTTGTACTGCATTAGGATGGATAGCAATAAGATGAACTACTACTTGATGCCAAATAGTCAATCAAAAAGGAATAGTGTGGATTTTTAAAAATGTATGTCCATCATAAAGGGATTTTGGGGGACTGAATTGTTTGTTCCATGTTAACAGGGTTGTATATATTATGTGTTATATATTTGCTACCCCCGCACATATCAACTCAACTCAACTCAACTTTATTGTCGTTGCACAAGAAACACAGAGTGATTTTTGGCAGCAAAATGTCTGTGCTACGGTTTCCGGCAGACACAGAGACTAAGCAAAGATGTATAAATAGATCTATAAAAAAATACAGAAATAAAATATAAAACTATGATTTATGTAATATATTAATAAAGTGCGACAGCATGAGATATATCCTGATATATATATCTATATATATAGATATATATATCCAGATATATATATCCTCACATATCCTGTGAGGGAACACTGAAACTCAAATATTGTTTCGTTGCACAGTTAATATTATTTATGTGTCATAAAGTATGTTCTGATTACTAAAGGGTTCAACTGAATTGGTGAAGTGCGTCTTCCTGGTTTTGTTTTATGTATTTATTTGATTAAGCTTAGTTAATAGTGGATTAAGCATATATTGGACGCCATAGAAAACACACTGACAAAATGGCACATTGCTCACACCGTATTGGAGTTCAATAAATCAGAGAGAAGCATCTAAAAATACCTCTCAGAATATAGCTTTGAGAAAGCAGAACTGTTAATGCTTCCAGTACAATCGGCATTTGTTTACAGGGGGCCGGCCCTGTCTGAGCCAGCGCTGTGCTGTGAACAGTTACAGTGACTGCCGGAGCCGTCCCTTAACCACTGTATCTAGAAGGTTCTGTTGGCATGGTGATGGCACAGAACTGGAAATGTTGGTGCCTTCGTTAAATTGGACGGGTTAACCTGACCTCGGTTCACATCAAAATTCTATTTATATTAAATAATATGTTTTATATTTAGTTTTTAGTTTTTTCCACCCCAACCACTGTTGGGCAGGTCACCATATTAATTTTGTTAATGGAAGTACACTTCTTGTGTTTTGTTTAGTTGAACTCGAACCTTCACTTTGTTTTGTATTCAATTTTGACGATGTGCTTGGATTGCTCTTGGCCTCTCTGGTGAAAGCTCACTTTGGATAAAAACGTACAAAGTAAAAAAAAGTTTCTTAAATGCTCTCCCAACAACCGTCTCTGCTAGGACTACGAAGAGAGCCCAGACCTTCTATGACGGGCAGCCCAGCCATCCTCGGGGTGTATCCCACATTCCCATGGCAGAGCCCTTCTGCAACCAGACCAGAGATGTAAGCAGCAGCAAATAACCTCCATCTAAATGGCGTTTTGTAAACAAACAGACATTACACATATGGCAATGTAAAAGTGTGCCGATGCGAAATGCGCGCGGCCGGGCATATTTTCTGGAATTCTTCTGTTGCCTCGATTGTCCGGTACGATTTCAATGGAAGCTGCTTTTGTTCTAGAGTCTAGGACATGGTGACCTGAGCGCTGCAGTGTTTTGTGGAGCTCACTCTAATACGGCAGTCTGCCACCACCACTAGCAAGCATGAAAAGGCAGCTACTGTCTTCTCATTCTGACTACAACATTTCCATTTGATGCGGCTTCAACATTATGTTACATTAATTTAAACATCAGAGCTGTTCTGAGAAGCACTCTTGGATCAGAGAAAACCGAGATCTAAAATGTATTTGGTTTCGGTATTATTTTATTATTAAAAATATTATTATTAATTTTAAAGGTCACTTGCATATTTGATCGATGCTGCACGGTATACAAAAACTGCTGCACAATACTTTCCACAGAAACACCCCATGGTCTTTCTGCGTACCAAGGACTGTGGAACAAGGACACCTCAATTAAAATATTTCAGAAACTGCACCCCAAGGGGATTAACCTGCCAGTTATTAGCTGTTTCGTACCCGCTTTCTCACGACCGAGGGGGGGGATTTCTAATGCGTGCATTAATTCCTTTCCTTTAATTCCTTCCTCCGCGGCGTCCCCGGGGACCCCCCGCGGAGCGGCGCGTGACGTGGCCCCGGCGTCTCCTGGCCCCCGTGCAGGTGCTGGTGGAGGTGAGCAGGAGCCTGGGCATCAAGTGTCACCCCCGCGGCACCGTGCTGACCATCGAGGGCCCCCGCTTCTCCTCGCGGGCCGAGAGCCTCATGTTCCGGGGGTGGGGCGCGGACGTGATCAACATGTCCACGGTGCCCGAGGTGGTGTTGGCCAAGGAGGCGGGGCTTTGCTACGCCAGCATCGCCATGGCGACCGACTACGACTGCTGGAAGGAGCACGAGGAGGCGGTGAGTGACGCGCGCCGCGTGACTTCCAACAGTCCAACCGACTTGGTTCGGGGGGGGGGCGGAGCTTTCCCTGTGGCAGTAGCTCAGTAGGTAGAGCGGGTGGACTGAGCGGGTTGTCCACTAACCGTAGGGTCGGCGGTTCAATCCCCTTGATCCCCGTCCTCCAACTGTCCACATGTCAAACCCCACAAATGTACTGAGTCGCTTTGGACAAAAGCGTCTGCTAAATGCCCTTTACCCTTTCCTGTGGCACACGTCCGCGTGCCGATCCGAGGAGCACCCGCCAGAAAGACGACATTTTTTCATACCGGATTGTAACCGGATTGGCATAGGAAAAATGCATTTCATAGTCTGATTACTTAAAGGCTTGGCTGGCCTCCATTACCTTCCGTGCTTGCGACATATAACCTCACCTCAGTTGTCCGATCGAGTCTAACATTGAAAAGCTGGAACGGTACGTTGTGCATTTCAAGTTACTCAAGCCGGTTTTGGTCAAGGGATGCGCACGAGTTTGCTGTGGTCGGCCCAGTCGGTTCCTGTTTAATCTACCTCGCCCTCTTCAGTCAACTTCTCTTCAATGTCACCAAACTTGTTTGGTTAGGGCAGCAATATTAAATTTTGTTTATCTTGCCACTTACCTTAGTATACACTGAGCTAATATCTACTCATCTGGTGTCAATAATTATGATGAATCGATCAAATAATCTAACATTTTCAATGTGCATTTTATTGATAAAGTTGCGCTGACTCACTTTTTTTGTAACAATTTTCCCATTAGCCTGTTTCAGTTCAACAATTAGTTTCTTGGACAAAAATGTTGCGTATCACATGACTCGTATTGACGGATTCTAATTTGTATACTCACTTATCCTGCTCTACCTAATGCCTCATTACTTAAAACAACTGTGCCCTTTGTCTCTTGAATAAGTTGGGAATTGCACCGAGAGAAAACGAAAGTTAAACAAGACATTAGGCCAGCCTGTTGTACTGTATGATCGGTCTACATGATGGATGTAGGTCAACTGGTGCCCTGTATTACTCGGACTAAGAAACTTCAACTTTTCCGTAAACACTTCTGGAGTTACACTGGCTTTGGAACCCGAAACACTGCGAGCGAGGCATTCTGGCAAGACCCAGGGGCCTGCAAAGCAGCGGACTTCCCTCCCACCACCCGGCCGACACTGGAGGCGGCGCAAGCGGTGTGCCAGACCTCGCGAGCGGGGCAGTCGAGCGGGTGTCAGCGCCAGGCTAAAAGCTAACCCGCACAAGACCAGCACTTCCTTCTATTCTGCTGTCCAACGTTCATTCGCTGGAAAACAACTGCCTCAAACTGGATTTGTCCACACAAAGAAAGGCGAGAGACCGCCGTCATCCTCACAGACGTGGCTCACTGACACCGTAACAACGGCACTCAGGTGGACGGACTAACCTCATTCCGGGTGGACAGGAGTCATGCGCTGAGCGGCAAATCTCGGGGAGGCGGTGTAGGTATTTTCATCAGTAATAACTGGTGTACAAACTCCGAAATTGTCTCAAGCCACTGTTCTGAGGATATTGAATGCCGACCATTCTACATGCCAAGGGAATTGACAGCCATCAACATCACAGCTGTGTACATTCCACCCAGTGCAAACACAAAGGATGCACTATTTGCATTGTATCAGTCTGTCAGCTCAATGCAGAACTCTAACCCGGACTCTGTCTACATAATCGCTGGTGATTTCAATAAGGCTAAACCGAAGACAGCACTACCACATTACTACAAACATGTGAACTTTGCGACCGGGGGAGAGAACACTCTTGACCGGCATTCAGAGCTGTCCCCCACCCCCACCCGGGGAAATCCTACCACCCTCCTACCACCCGCACTCGGACCACCTCTCTGTTATGCTAATATCATTTTACAGACCAATATTGACCAGGAACAAGCCGTCCGTGAAGCAGGCCAGAGCATGGCCAGAGGGAGCTACCTCGACTCTCCGGGACGGTTTTGACTGCACTGACGGGCCTGGCATCCGGGTGCTGCCACAAATGACCAGGATGAGCATGAGGGCCGCTGCATCATGACGACCTATAGATCACTTAACGGCATGCAAAGCCACCGACTCATTAAACTGATGCGAAAAATGCCACAGCGTTCAGAAGGGCTCATTGATCACTCAGGCGTGTTTCATGCGTGTAGGAGTACCTGTTTACGGGGGTTTTGTCAGATCAATATGCTTTAGAAATGATTCATGCAACTGCATACATCCTGCATATTTGTTTTGCGATTTTGTTTCGAATTGAATATGCCAACATTTGCCTTTCAATAATAAGATAAGCAATAATTATTATACTATACTATACTATTATACTACTTTTACTCAATATATATTATATAACAATATAACAACTATATATCAATCATTCCTTCCTGGTGCCATCAGACTGTACAACACTTCACTCCAATGGAAATGCACTTAATTTTTATTACATTTTAATTTTAAGTATGTTAATTGTTTTTACTGTTTTTATACTGTATTTGTGCTGCGGCTGCTGCTACGACAACCTAATTTCTCATCGGGGATAAATAAAGTTATTCTATTCTATAGCAAAAAATCTAAAATATAACTGTCATGATTGTAAATGCTTGGTGGAATCGCTTTGAGTGCGTTGTGTCCTCATTTGGCCTCACACACACACACACACACACACACACACACACACACACACACACACACACACACACACACACACACACACACACACCGGTATGTGTGTGATTGCGTATTTTTGTTTGTCGATACTCGGTTCCAGTTCCACAGTTCCGGCAGCTGACCTCGTACCCCCTCCTGTTGCAAAAAGCTCACCACATCCTTCCTCCATCACCACCACCACCACCCGCCCCCCACCCACCACTGCCCCCACAGACACTCTCTCCTCCTGCCTCCTTCCGAACTACGTCCTGTCCTTCCGCCCCCGACCTCCGTTAGAAGCCGGCCTGGCTGCCAGATTCCGGCTAAGTCCTCTCTATAGGTGGCTGAGTCACAGTGAGTCACCGTCCACACCAGCCACGCTCTGCCCCGGCCACCGGATCACTGTTGATATCATAGTTATTCCCCAACAAAAACACCCACTCACTGGATCCTCGTAGACTGGTTTGCTGAGATTCCGTTCAGAGAGTATGAAGTGGATCTTTGTCGAGGGGTGTGTGTGTGTGTGTGTGTGTGTGTGTGTGTGTGTGTGTGTGTGTGTGTGTGTGTGGTGTGTGTGTGTGTGTGTGTGTGTGTGTGTGTGTGTGTGTGTGTGTGTGTGTGTGTGTGTGTGTGTGTGTGTGTGTGTGTGTGTGAGATGCACATAGTATAGATTGGCCATCGGGAAATTCGGTAATTCCAGAGCGCCCTGGAATTGACCTGCAGCCACACTGTAGTAACGTTTTGAAAGCGTGTTTTATTTGGGTCAGCGGCGTGTGGCTTTCTGTCATGTCTGTTGGGGGTTCTGGGATACAGATTTTAAACTGTGGGCCGTGCACACATGGCATGACTAAAGTCTGACCTGAGTTGTCATGCAGCCATTAAGAAGTTATTTGACCAAGGATTTTCATCTGTAAAGCGAATACCGTCACAATGGGGAGGGTGTGTGTGTGTGTGTGTG
>OMKI01056189.1:0-7500 GCA_900302315.1 Phycis blennoides
GGCGCCCGCCCGCGCGGGGGGGGGGGGGGGGGGGGGGGGGGGGGGGGGGGGGGGGGGGGGGGGGGGGGGGGGGGGGGGGGGGGGGGGGGGGAGGGACACGCACTCTGAACACAAATATAGACCGAGTGACAACAGGTTCATCAATTCAAGTCTATTAAAACTGGAGGGGGGGAGGGTGGGGGTGGGGGGAAGAGGGAGGGAGGGAGGGAGACAGACAGACAGACGGATGGACATGGGACAGAGCCTACATAGAGGACCATGTCTGTCCTTCCACCGGACCACCGCCTAACTGCTGACAAATCCAGTTGTCATGGAAACGATGAACTGGTTCATTTAGTTGTTTCCTTCTTTCTGTGGGGCGTCCCGAAGCGGTTGTACGTCCGTCAGCAGAGCGCTGCTGCCCGGCCACGGGGGCGTGGCGCTGAAGCCGTGCGTTGCCACGGCGACCGGGCCTTGGGCACGCTCCACGTAGGGGCGGCGCTGAAGCCGTGCGTTGCCACGGCGACCGGGCCTTGGGCACGCTCCACGTAGGGGCGTGGCGCTGCCAAAGCACCCTTTCTTTTTTTTATCGCAGTCCTCATGTCTCACGTCCTGTTAGCCGCGCCGCCGTCGACGCTGACCTGCACACGCTGGCCTGTGGACGCTCACGTCGTGTCCGTCAGGTCGTGTCCATCACGTCGTGTCCGTCACGTCGTGACATGTCGCGTCCGTCACGTCGTGTCCGTCACGTCGTGACATGTCGTGTTCGTCACGTCGTGTCCGTCACGTCGTGTCCGTCACGTCGTGACATGTCGCGTTTGTCACGTCGTGTTCGTCACGTCGTGACATGTCGTGTTCGTCACGTCGTGTCCGTCACGTCGTGTCCGTCACGTCGTGACATGTCGTGTCCGTCACGTCGTGTTCGTCACGTCGTGTCCGTCACGTCGTGTCCGTCACGTCGTGACATGTCGTGACATGTCGTGTTCGTCACGTCGTGTTCGTCACGTCGTGTTCGTCACGTCGTGACATGTCGCGTTTGTCACGTCGTGTTCGTCACGTCGTGACATGTCGTGTCCGTCACGTCGTGTCCGTCACGTCGTGACATGTCGTGTTCGTCACGTCGTGTTCTGTCACGTC
This sequence comes from Phycis blennoides, assembly GCA_900302315.1. Classification (NCBI taxonomy): domain Eukaryota; kingdom Metazoa; phylum Chordata; class Actinopteri; order Gadiformes; family Phycidae; genus Phycis; species Phycis blennoides. The sequence continues at coordinate 1,117 of OMKI01056189.1, forward strand.
GTGTTCGTCACGTCGTGTCCGTCACGTCGTGTCCGTCGTGTCCGTCACGTCGTGTCCGTCGTGTCCGTCACGTCGTGTCCGTCACGTCGTGACATGTCGTGTTCGTCACGTCGTGTTCGTCACGTCGTGTTCGTCACGTCGGCTCAGCGTTGACGTTTGTTGTTCTCGTTCAAAGTGAGTGACATGACCTGAATGGCTGCTTGTTGAACTGTTCTGCCTGAGTTGTTTTCCTTCCCCGATCATGAAACGGGGCTGCTGCAGAGTCCTGACATCATCCGGACCACCTTGTCTGTGTGTGTGTTCTGCTTTTGGTTTTTTTGGGGGGGAACACAGGATTCTTCCCATAGAAATTGTAAAAAGAAAGAAAAGAAGGTAAATTTGGCCAGTCGTGCACTGTGTGTGCAGTCCACACACACACCACATCTCCCTCTGTGTTACCAGTCCACTTAGGACTGTTGGTTTGTTTTAAGGTCCCTTAGAGACACACAGCACTTAACGCCACCCTCTCTCATGTGTGTGTGTGTCGTCTCAAGGAGAATAACCTTTAATAATCTTTCCTGACAGGCTGCACTATGGTTTGCACTAATCAAGTGTTTTTTTATGTTTTATTTCTTGTTGAACTTATTCATCCACGACTCGATTCCTTTTCCCATCTTTTGTGTTTTTTTTCCCCATGTGATACTGGACTCCACCATCAAGGCTGTGGTAGTGCCCAGGACTGTGTGTGTGTGTGGTTGATTTCTTTTTTTAAATATTCATAACATACATGCAGGAGGAAGTGAAGTGCTCTATTTGACCTAGAGCATGATTTACTGTACACAGCCTGACAAAACAAACTGACCAAGTATGAGTTGTGTACAGGATCAGAATGGACTAGTAAAACCTTGCGGCCATAATTGTGTGTTCCTAGAAGGTTCCACTTTTGCAACTCAAATCCCACGTGTGCGCGCCTGTGTGACTATTGGGTTAGTTACCTGTGATGGCACCGCCATATTGACCAGCTGTTCGCAGAGGGTTTTGTGTTTTTTTTAACGATACATTTGCCAGTCGATTTACTAAGATGTGCCCGATTAGTTTTGAAGTGACTGTGTATTGTGTTTTGGATGCAGGCCTTCATGACAGTGGTGTGCAGTAGGGGTGTCTCGCGTCTCGCTCTGTTAACCATTGACCCATCTCTGAGCTACACCTGGCTCACCCTGGTGTTCCACCAGCCTCTTGAGAGCTCCACAGGAGCCACCAGATGGGTGTACTAACGGCATTGAACGGTATGCGTTGTTGAGGAATGGTCAACTTTAACAACTTTAACATCTTCCACGTCATTCTAGATGTGTGTGTGTGTGTCAGGGATTCTAAAGGGTTTTGTTTGTGAAAAGAAAAAGTTTAAACGTCTTGTTGTGATTCCTAATTGTTACGGCTTCTAATGATTGTATAATGCATTATATATGAAAAGAGAAATGGGCTATTCACAGACCTGGTTCACTTGTAGTCCTGTGATTTGAAGAAAGGATTGAAATGGAACAACTAATCATTTCAAATAAATAGAGCATCAAGTGTATCTCGTGTGTTTTCAGTGGACTTTGGCTTGCAGCGCAATCATTTTCAAACAAAACTCAAGTTACTTTTTACAATCGGCCAAGACAGACTTTTTATTTGATTTTTTTCGACCGCTCGTGTCCTTAAGGCTGCCATAAGCTGCAGGTCTGCCTCAAGGACACATGGGGAAAGAAAGAAAAAAAAGCTTCTGAGCCACTTTTCCTTTAAATCATGAAGGCAACACGGTCCTATACGTCCCATCCCACGGGGGAGTGTAGATAAGTGCCGGGCGATAATTCAACGTATTTTATGGTCTCTGAGTGGTATTGTGTTCAATAAAAACATTGCCTCTACGGGTTCTGTCGTTGAAATGCGTTCTGATAGGGCGGTATGTATTGTATCTGTTCTGTGTAAAATGGATTACGCAATTATTACAAAATATCGTACCTTGATTTTAAAGTCAGACATTACGTCATTTTTTAAAGTAGCGATCCTCGCGAGAGCTTAGAAGAATTTAGTTTGAAGTCATAAGCACGTCGTGACGTTTAAATGGTCACGGGTAAAGTGGCGGTACTTCATTGGCCAGTTTTGTGATGTGTCGACTCGTTTCCCACTGCTGCTGCCGGTTCAGCTGCGGTCGTCTGGAGTCGTCCAGTGTCGTCCGCCCGTCACGACATGATCTCCACTGAGCCTCGCTCCCCAAAGGCACCCGGAAGTCAGGGGCGTATTTTAGCCGACTCGTGAAACATGACATCTTGGCTCCACTGCAGCATTGCAAATGGGATGCTGATTAACGATGTCACACACAAAGTCCTCAAAAAAGTGCTCAAGTGGTCAAAATATATCCCCCCGCCCCCCCAACTAGGTTTAGTTTGCCATGACGTCACGGAGGTGAGGTCAAATGTCAGATCAGTTTATAAATACCCCCCCATGGAGATGTGATTTAGATTTCCCGCTTGCCCTTTTGGGTGATTACCAATCTTATCAATCTTGACATGCTTTAGCGTCCGATGTCATTGCCGCGGTCCATCAGGGCCGTTATGGCGGTCTGCTGCGTTCGGTCCAGACCAGGGTGTGGCTCATGACTTATGGTCTCATGCCACGCCTTCTAAAACATCTTTGTGCTTTTATTGTCGTTTAAAAAAAATAAATAAATAATAATTTTATTATTGTATCGACTTTACTTTCTTCTGATGGTTTTTTTTCTTCTTTTTTCATTTTTCATTTTGTTTCATCCTCACCTTCACGGTGTCGGGGCTGTTGCTGCAGACTGTCTGGGTTTCTAAAGTCCCTTTAGAGACGCACAAAGGCGTCTGGTCGGCAGAAGATTGCCGCTCATTGGTGGAGTTTTTAATACTTTTTTTTTTTTGCGGGGGGGGGGGGTAAAAATGGACACAATTAAAAAGAGAATCCGAGAGCTGGAATCAATCTGTTTAATACACATACTCATTGACACATACATTGATCATGAAATGGGGGGAACTCACTGGGAACAAGCTCAGTGAACGTTTGAAGGACATCTAGAATGTATGTGTATATATATATATATATATATATATATATATATATATATATAATATATACAATGTCGGTGATCTCAAGAATGAACACAACTTTGGTCTTAAGTGCGGAGACTTGTGTATTTTTTCAGGGCCATGGAGATGGATGGGTAAGCATGTAATGTCTAGAAGCACTGTCCTTCTGCATGGAGAACCACTTTACCTGGCAGGTTCTAGAAGCACTGTCCTCCTGCGTGGAGAACCACTTTACCTGGCAGGTTCTAGAAGCACTGTCCTCCTGCCTGGAGAACCACTTTACTTGGCAGGTTCTAGAAGCACTGTCCTCCTCCTGCCTGGAGAACCACTTTACTTGGCAGGTTCTAGAAGCACTGTCCTCTTGCCTGGAGAACCACTTTACTTGGCAGGTTGCAGAAAGCAACCTGGTGAAAACCGGTACGCGTTGTGCCCGTTTCTTATCGGATTGTTTTGAGCCCTAATTCGAATCCAATTCTCGGGCCCATCTATGAGTTCAGCACTTCAGCAGTAGTAACTGAAGCATGAGACATTCAAGGCAAATCTTTCTGCAGTACATGGAGGTAGAGATGGATGTGGAATAATGGGAAGCCAAGGTTCAAAGTGTAGAACTGTGATACCAGGAACACTCGCCGTGGCGTTGAAAAGGACCTACCTTTTCATCCTGACCTCGCTGAGTGCAGCGTGTTTTAACATATGACCTCTACCGCCCTTCACTATTAAAAGCCTGGCCTGAAAGCTTTTCCTCACGGCAGTTCATTAACTCTACAAATCAGCTGTACTGGCGGAGTACGGCTGGTATGGAAAGCAGCCGTCCCGTCGTGTTTGATTTAGGTATACTCTTGCGTCATTTCTGATTTTTTTTTTTTGTCATTTTGCTCACTGCTTTTGCAAATCGTTGCGTACATTTGTGAGAACAGTTGAACCCATTAAACGATGCAAAATTAAGCCATGCAGGATTACAAATTAGTACATACTATACACATACTAGTACATACTACACAAATAAAAACGAAGGATAAAGCCAAAATTCAGAAGTTACCTTGGTAGTATTGGCGCATAATAACCTGTAGTCAGATAGTTGTCAGAAACATGCTATTAAAATTCATATAAAACAAAATTGGAATTATTCTGCTTTTAAAAACAAATGTTTGTTTCCTTTCTTGCTTTGATGGGCATCGGTTAAAAAGAAAAGAAAAAAAGAAAGTGCCTTGAAAGATGAATAAAAAATAAGGCAAAGAAGCAGACGACAGAGAAGACAAGTGCTCACAAGCCTCCAAGGTGCTTGGTACAACCATGGACAGAAGAGACACTGCATGGTTAGATCAAGCACAATGGGGTCCTGGGCGAAGACAGCCACCCGTTGGTGAGACGCAGCCATCAGCTTCCCCCCCGAGGGAAGCAAATTAACCTGAATACCCGATCGGACTTGAGGATGCAAGAAAGGAAACCTTTCTTTAAAAAAAAACACCCAACAATCGAATCTTCATGCACTGATCGCAAAACCATCTTTTTTTTTTGATAACGGTGGACGAAGTTGTGGGGGCAAAAAGAAAAGAAACGAAAAATCATGTTCAATTCAGAACTGCTGAAAAAAAAAACCCACCAAAAGGTTTAAAAAGACCTGAGGTGTTCAAGGCGTGTTGCCGAAGCCCCCCAGACGGGGCGTTGGTGTCCCGAGAGGACCGGTGGTCCGGAGGGGTGAGGCGGGACCCTGAGCTTCTGTGAAGTGATGAAACCAAACTGACCGATCGTTGGCTCTGCGAAAAAATACGAGATAAGGGGGGAGGTGTTCGTAATATAGCACGGCGGCGGACGTCTGCAAAATTACAGAAAGAAATTAGTCATCGGGTCACACTGCGGAAAAAATGGGCACCACCCTCACTGCGTACAAACTGCGTCAAACCCCACCCATCGCTGCGCACAGACGTCGCCGACGAGCGAGGAAAACCTGTCGTTCAAATGTCCCAACGCTCCTGCGGAATTTTGGACGCGGTGATCTCCGAGAGATCTTCTGGAGCTGCTGCTGACCGCGCTCCAGACCAGCCGGCTGCCAGCCGCTCTGGAGTTTGGGTCGAGGACACCAGCACTCGACCTGAGCAGACAGCCACCGAGTTCTGCCCTATTTTAACCACCCAACAAAACGTCCGGCTACGGCTGTCCAGAGGGCACCGGCGGTGGCCATGTTGTCTCACGACATCTGGACAGACGCTTGATCACCGCGGCGAGCCCACCCATCCACGACATCCTCCTAACCACGTTAACGGTCAACCAGAACAATGTGGAGAGTGAAGATGCCATCAGCTAAAAGGTCCTTTCACAGAAACCCCCATACCAAACGTCTGCCAATCTTATTACCATAGTAGTTGTCTCGGCCCCAAGGGACATTTTAGCCAAAATCTAAAGGCCCCGTTTGATAATCAACTTAGAGCTCTTGCCACAAAGCCACTTTGTGTGACACAATTAGATAAATGTACCGACGCTGCTGAGGGAAAACCAGATTTCTTGTGGCAAGTGGAGATGATTTATGGCATGAAATAGGGCAATAATGTTAGTGAGATGTGCTTGTTTTAAGGCATGCCGTGATGTGTTGGCGGTACGGGATGGATGATCCCTCTTACCCTCGACGTCTCTCATCTTCTGAACGAAGCAGGTTCTTCTTGATCCCTGGAACAAACACGCACACGAGGCTCAAACTATTAGGAAAAAACACTTGCAACATAATTCATTCTCCAAATCATTTGGTGTGCCCCACATTGTTTAAATAAAGGAATGTTGGATGCTCTAGAAAGACACAACACAAAACTTTGAATACTTCAAAAGATTAACAAACTAGGCAACGCGTTTCCTCCCTGGAAGGAAAATGCTGCCTAAGGTCCACCGACGAACCTCAACCTCAACACCAACACCGTAGCAAAGTACCCAAACCTCACACGCCTGTCTGAGGTCCCGACAAAACCCCCCAAAGTCACTCGGTTGCACCTGCTCCTCCTGCCGTACGGACCACCCGGCCGGGCCCCCGGGCCCCCGGGCCAGCCGGGCCAGCCGGGCGTGGTGGTGGTGGTGGTGGTGGTGGTGGTGGTGGAGCAGCCGCCGGTGAGTGTGTTGAAGCTGAGTGGTCCTGAGGTCCGGTCGCCGGCGGCCCTGGTGTGAGACTGCCTGCGTCTCCTCCATCCCCCTTCCCCAAGTCCCCCCCCTGTCCTCCTTATCTCATGGTGGGTGGGGTGGGGGGCCACCGGCTCCTCCTGGGATAGGTCGAAATGTAACGAGGACTTGGAAGGAGGGTGGGTTTGATTTTGAGTTCAGGGAGTTTGGGAGG